>QVOB01007589.1:0-15925 GCA_014839585.1 Pseudomyrmex concolor | reverse complement strand
GCGTGCGTTTTATGTTTCTCCCTCAACAAGAGGATTATTCGCATAAAAGACGCAAACGATTGTTAAATCTGAATCGTAGTACAAACAGTACGAGATGATTCACGCGAGCGTACACATCGCATGAACTTAACACATGTCGCGAAGGATGGAAAATCAAGTCGGCATTTAAAAGTGTCATTAATATACGCTACATGAGAAATGGCGCGATGGAAGCGACGCCGTTAAAAAGATTCAAATGAAAAAGCCAAATTGGCTCCTCGCTCTCTGTCATTCTCCGATGTCGGTTCTCCAACCTTTGTTGCTTCCCCTGTCTCTCTTTCTCTCTCTCTTCTATTGCCCTTTCGGAACTTCAAAGGAAATTCAATGAGTGAGTACCGCGCGTACGTGTTGTGCGTGAATGACAACGTGGACGACGAACACATCAACGGCGCACTATCGTGTATGAGTTCACGTGGCTGTGGCGAGGCACAGAGTTACCACGTGCCAAGCACCGTCGAGTACTTGACATCCGTCGAAGTACTCAAACGAGAAGGGAGAGAATATGTTTGTGTATGTGTGTGTATGAGAGAGAGGAAAGGGGAAAGGAAGAAGCAGAATCACCCGGTCATAGCCGCCACTCCCGATAAGTACCGAGCGCGAACCGAAGCTTATCCTCGATAGCCGTGCGATTTGCGTGAGTAGGTCCTGTGATTCATTCCGGCGAATAGAGGGCTTTCACTCGATAATTAAGCAGAAGAGCCACGAGCGATCTTCGAGACCGCGGAATTACTGACGTTGCAGTTAGCGAGCGCGCCGAAGCGATTTATCCGCCACCGAAAGCCCTTTGATCGATCACGCGTACCGCACACTTTCCGGGTCATTTGATGCGGAATTTTTTTGCGCTTATAAGTTGATAACATCCATTGTGAGTGATTATTATTATTATTATTCACTTAAAGAAGAAACGGAAATAATACGAGACGGAAAAGATTAAACAAAGCGCGCGCTTAAATTGATTAAATTATACATAAGATTAAATATTTTTCTAGATATGTTGAATGCGACCGTGTGACGTATAAAAACCACTCGCAATTTTCTCGATCGTGAAATTAAACGGTATGTACAAAGGCTGCCACGATCCCACGTTATTTTTTCTTCGAGAGCGGCGATGGCGGTGGTGGCGGCCCCCATCCCTTCTCGCCATCGACTCCATTTTCCGGCGAATCTAATTTGAGCGCAAAGTTGTTTGCTCTAACTGCATCCGCGGTTATCGATTTACGATTAGCATTGCGGCTAAAGACTATACCTACTTCGCGCGGCAAACCGCCGTACACTCGAAGCGGACAGATACCCCCCCCTTTGCTGCTACTCTTCCTCCTCCTCCTCCTCTTTCTCTTTCTCTTTCTCTTCCTCTTCCTCCTCCACCTTCGGCTATTTTACGCGTTTTAAAAATAATCACGCGCGGTGTATTCCCCCCGATCTTCTTTTTTTTCTCTACCCGCCACGCTCACGGTGTGATCGAACTCTTCCCTATTTTTTTTTCTAAAACATCGCGCGCGCGATGCAAAGGCCTTTTTTCTCGCGCGCGTTAGTTCCGCGTCGACGCGAGCAAACATGCGGACCGAGTAGGGCGCGGGGAAACGCGCGGCAGTTTCATTACGGAATAATTACAAACTAATCACAAATATCTGATTACCAACTGAACCAAATTTACGCGGCGGTTAGGCGGCGCATGCTAATGAATTCGAATTTACGAAGCTAACACTAATGGAATCGCGTTTATGAGGCGAGAACTTACACGGAGGTCATATTAGCGGGCGCTATCGCTAATTAGCGATTCGTGCGGAATGTGTGACACACAACGCGGGACGCGTTGATTTATTAAAACTTTCGCGGAAAGCCGCGACCGCGCGCGAAAGCGGCTTTCCGCGAACGCGCGCTTAATATTTTAACGAGCGCGTGCCGCGATTGCCGCGAATCGTGCATTTTACGCTCGCCGTTTTATTCCGCGAAATCGCTGTGTATCAAGTCAACATTAAATCACTAACGTCAAGTCATCCGAAAAATTATATCACCTCTACTATAACAAACTTAACATCGTGATTTAAAATAAATCATAGAACCTGGCGCACAAAAATATACGTCGTTGAAAAAAAAAAAAATTTTCCTGAAATTCCTCGTATAACATAAAGGTAAAAGAATAATGGGCGAACTGTGTATTTTGTGGCAGCGCTCGTTCGCGCTTGACATTCTGATGACGACGACGACGACGAATTTCATCCGCGCGATTTCGCGTCGCGGCAAACGAATTTTCTTTTTATTTAGAGAAACGGACGAACCCCGACGACGACGACAAATCTTGTGGCATAACGACGTGTCGCATTTAAAAAGACACACGGCGGTACGGTACGCGCGCACCAGGCTGCGATGAAAAAAATATTTAGCCATGTCCTCTCCCCGTCCGAATCGCGCTCGTTAAGTTTACCGGCCACGTTCGCGTTCTAAACACGCGATACGTGCCATCACGTAGAGAGCGTAGGAACGTTTGCTCGCGCGCTGCTGGGCGGACTCTTTCCGCAGAAGGTTCTGCGGAGGCAAAGCCTCCGTCTCTCGTCGTGTATTCGTCGCGCTTTGGTGGGCATGGAAAGGAGCCGCGGGAAAAAGGTGCAACGACGAGGAGAGCGAGAGAGAACGAAGGTGAACCCGACGGAGGATGAATGGCAAAAAGAGAGAAAGAGAACACACACAGACGGGCTTAACGGCGAAAAGGCAGTTTCTCTCGCGGACGATAAACGGGCAAAGGCGGTGGGCTAAAACCTCCAAGTTGAGAGCTCCTTTTAGGAAGGGCCAGCGCGCGCCACTTTTGACCGGGCTTTATAAAGACTCGATGTTTCTCAAGCTTCGAGATTCGAGAGAGTAATGGCGCGCGATGCGAGCGTTTTTTTCTCTCTCTCTCTCTTCTCTTTTCTCTTTCTTGCGTGTTTCGAGACACAGACATAAGAGAAAACTCTCGTCCATAGTTCGAGAACACGCCCCCGCGATCGAAAGGGCTCGTCTTAAATCTCGATCTCTCTTTATATCTCTTTTCTCTACTCTGACATCATGTTTTCGTTCGTACGCAATTATGTCAGAATAATGAATAAATTACGTTAATTCCTCGCGGCACTAACACATTGACGCGCGAATTATTAGCTATTTAGTATTAATAATTCCATCTACGCTACACAGCGCGGCAGCGAGTGAATTTTACAAGCTTTGCGGAAACAGTTGAAGATTAATATTGATATTTAATATAATTCAAGTAATTAGTACAGATGTGTAACGTTCGAAAACAGTTAAAGTACAATGAAAAACGATACTCTCTCTTTCTTCTTCGCGCGCACAAGCAACAAAAAAGCACATTAGCGTGCTCGCGATGCAGCTCCAATTAGCGTTCTGGGATTTAAAATTGCAATACGGTTCCGACGAAAGCGTGCTCGCGAATCTGTTATCAGTGCATAAACTTCTACCGGCGGCGGCGGCGGCAACGGAGAGACTCGTGAATCTCCGCGCAAGCGAAGCGCGGAATTAACACAAAGGCGTCGGAAAACAGTACTTCCGAGCGTGGAAAAGGATCCCTTTGGGAAGCAACTATTCGCACACACAGAGGCACGGGGCTGTCACGGGCAAGAGTGGCCTTCCTGAATTTCCTCTCATCTATCATGACATATTCGCACTGAGAGGCGCACAGAGAATAGAAAGAGGGTGGGGAAGAGACAGAAATGCAGTGCGGTGTGGTGTAACATGAACCTTACGAAGAACTGCGAACTGGTAGAAGCTGCAAACCGGGACTCCAACGGGGCTTGGCCCCGTTTCGGGCTTCGATCGGCTTTCGAACCTCACAAATCTGCGATATCTCTCTTTTGACAGGCGGTGTCTAAAAATTGAAAAGCAGGCAGAAACAAATCGCTTCGTTTTTCCGACGCGAGATCTCTCTCACTCTCTCCCGCCTTTTTTTCGTCTTCCGCCATTTCTTATTTCGCGATGCCGCTTCGCGTTTATATATGGATCATTGCTTCGCACTTCAAAGCGTTTTGACAATACGAATTCTCAGGTGCAAACGAGATCTCCGATACGTCGTCGAAAAATGATCGATGTCGTATCAGATGTGAAGTAATTTTCACACAGTCATCGGCATCACAACAACGTGCGAGTTTGAAAATCGATATCGGAACCGGTTCGTAAGAAAACATCATCCGCGTTACGTTCGCGCATTGTACAAAGTACCTTGTAAATCGTCGTAACAAGTGGTTATTCTCTTCAGGTCGAGAGAAAAACAAAAGACAACACCACACCGAAGGTGGAAAATTAGGAGTCAGCGTAAGAGAAAAACGAACCGCGCGTCGTACAAGCTGCTTGTGAAATTGCAGCAGGTGGAGAAATGCTCTCGCAACCGTCCGAAAGATTATAAGGGAACATCGGGAGCGAGAGTGGCAACGATTTTTCTCGCACGACGAGAAAATGCACCGCAACCTCGAATGGTCCGCTGGGAAACTGTCCAAGAGAACGTTCGCAACGACACCTGCATTAGCGACACAAAGTGGCCGCCGCTACTGATTACTCGCCGCGAGAAACATTCTTGCGAAGTCCTGATTGCGCGCAAATATCAAGTCGAGATGCAACAAGAACTCGAAGAAAAAGATACGCGAAAAGAGGAGAAAAGCTTTCGTTCTCGTCTTTTCCGGCAAGTCACTGCAACATTTTTCGAAAGTTTAAGGCGGAGAAAAAAATAAAGAATCAAAATTATACGTGCAGCCGTCGCGATTACCGCGCAAACGGCATATTTTCCTATAAACTTTCTCGCGGATTTTTATAAAGTCCCGCTTTCTTTAAGCGTGTCGATGAATCCTAAATTTTCCCGTGTTATGATTTCATTTAAAGCACCGTGCGCGGCTGCAGGCGAATTATGTAAATTTGTTACATCAATTATTCTTCAAAAATTAAATATAATAAAGCAGCGTTGTGTATGCGCGCGCGAAGTTTAATAAATCCCACCTATTATCTATACATATAAGATATTCATGAAATTTAGAGATTTTTTTTAATAAACGAATAAAGTCTCTTCTTAAGAACGTTAGAAGTACGTAAATGTGTTGTGTTTGTACATGTCGAATATGTAAATATCCGTAAATATTTTCAAGTTTCACGATGATAATCTAAACCGGCACGAATATATATGTAGAAAGGCCGTCGGGTAAGTAAGTACTTTCTAAAGAAACCGGTTGACCAAAATTCAGTTTTACAAAGTTTCCTGAAGTTCGGCTAATATAATTCCAGGGTAATTACTGGTCGGCTACAAAATGACGTGACACGAAATGATTAATGGCGTGTGGCAACGGCAACATATAGACTCAATCTTACAGGGCACCGCCGCGTGTTTGACGACGATGGGACGGCGGACTACGTCATACAATTAATTGCGTGCGGAGAAATTATGCGAAAAAAAATCGCATGTTTATTAAAACTTTGCTCCATATCTCCGCTGAAACAAATTTCCAAGCCGTGAAATCTCGAAACAGAGTGTACGATAATTGTGGAGATAATAATTAAAGGAGGAATTCATATGGGAAGGATTTTATGTGACTTTTGTTGATTCATATATTATTACTCCAATTCTTCGCGCGCAAAACAAATACTACGTATATAGAGAAACGGCGCACATAGAGAGAGACGGCGTGGCTCTGAATTACCTTGAATCGCTAATTGAGCATTTCTGATGCACAGAGAAGAGGCTTCAAGTTCTCGAACTGACTGACAGCTTTATCCATCTCTTGCGCTTAAGCGGATCATGCGATATATCCGTAGAAGAGCGTTTCAATAAGGGTGATCTCAAGATTACGATTACTCGTGCGCGCAGTATATTCGATGACGTCATCATTTTAGCGCGCTAAGTTCTCCTACTGTGAGCACACAAATTAATCTATCGAACTATAATACACACAAATTCTGAACTGTGACATTTATTTATATTATTTTCTCAAAAAGATCTGTGTGATCTCGATTAAAGATTAAAACAGAGAGGAATACAAAATCGACGCTTTAAAAATACAGAGAGGAATAAAAAAAAAAACAAATACGACCTGACGTCACAATAGCAATCAATATTTCTCTCTCGGTAAGGGAAATTGAACAAAATTTCGAGTTTTTTTACCGTTGAATAAAAGGCAACGTCCGAGGTAATAATATCTTGTTCTATAAATCGAACTGCGCGGCGCATATGCGCGACAATAAAAGAGGATCTGCCCATTTTGCGAACCAATGGCGATGCAATCGGAAATCTTTTGCATCCGGACTGTTGGATTCATTGAAAACGACGATGTAAAAAGCGAATGATCTAAAAGCACATTGTGCTCTCTAACTCGACCTTCTAATCATCATCGTTCTTTCGTACCGCGCGGCTTTGATTGAACGAAACGAGTTACGCGCCATCATAGTATTTACGCCATGCTACTGCGTGTCAAAGAGACACCAGAGAAGAAGGTGAAATCTCGCAATAGATCGAGAAGTTTTGTGACACAAGCTTCGGGAAAAAATTTCCGGAATTACATTTAATAAGAATCGGAACATTAAAAAAAAAAAAAAAAAGTAATATAGCTGACGCTTCAGTGCTACGAGACTGAAGTAATGCTTTATTAAATTTAAAAGAAAAATATTTCGTTAAAAAATTAAGATTTTAATTATAAATAAATAACGTTGAAGTTTCTCTAAAAAGGATTTTTCCTCCTGCAAAATTTCCTTCAGCAAAGAATTTTAATTACACGAACAATTAAAATATGTAATTTCTAAAACTACCCAAGATGTATGTAATTTTCCTTTCGTCACATTTTTACACAGCGCGAGGAAATCGCGTTAGTCAAGAAGCAAATATTATGGACCCTTGTAAAACAACTGAAAATAACTAAAAAAAAAAAAAAAGATGCGACCTGTACGATAAAAGCGTATGATGAGAAGGTAATAATTCCGCGGCGACGTCGAGCACAGCCGAAAAATCTCATCGGATGACGTAAACACGCGCGTAAAAAGATTTTTATCGATGATAAAAAGATTTTTACAATCGGAATTGAAAATTAACGTGCGTTCTTTGTGTGGCGCGGAGGAAAAGTTAATATCTTTGCGCACACATACATGTACATACAATATCGGTCTCATCGCACACGTAAAAAACAGCGACGCGTGTGCAAATAGCGGCGCATCTGTATCGAATATTAAGATTTCCATCGGCGATAAATCACTTTATAACGTGCGCCGCGCGTGACAAAAGTTTCCTGCCGTTGTATCCTCGAGAGAATTTATGAATGTAAAAATGCCGCGCGGAAATACTGTCGCGAAACCCGAGCGCTTATACATCTACGAGATCACGGCGATGTTCGTGAAAAACGAGCGATATTTCCATCTTTGCGAGAGAGATAGAGAGAGAGAGAGAGAGAGCTTTCGTGCTCGCGATCTAATCGTCCGTAGCCGCAAATCGTCCGCAATTAACGAAGGAAAAAAAAGACGGAGAGTCAGAAAAAAAGGAACATCAAACCTCAAATGTATATATAGCGCGATACACTCTCCGGTGGCAAATACAGCGAATACACATGAGAGAGGAGCAAACGTGTTTACGAAGATCGTATCCCGAGTGCGCGTCGCGCGACCGGCTCGCAACACAACCGGCTCTTCTTCGTTTCTCCAATTTTCTCCGGATCCTACTTTATACGGAAATGTATATTACACGCAAGTATTTCTCTCTCCCTCTCCCTCTCCCCCTCTCTCTCTCTCTCTCTGCGTGTAACGCATCTGGATCACACAGAGAATAATATTCGCGCAAATAAATCACGTATTCACATTCTCGAAGTCAAAAGTTTTGCGATTCTCAAAACAGAGAATTTTCTGCGAATATATAAAAGTTTTCCGAGCGAATATTTGGAATTTTTAAAATATATTACGGTGTATGTTGAGAAAAATATGCGGAGAAAAAACTAATTGTGTAAAAATTTCTCTTTTGTTCCTTTCATCGAATCTCTCTCTGACTGAGAAAAAGAAAATCCCTATCGGTGTATGTACTTTGAACGTAAGCGTAATTCGATTAATCGTATGTAACTGTGCCCCGATGGCGCTATTGAGAGCTCGGCGCGAGCAACAGATTTCTAGGACGCCGCTCATTCTCTCGTTGTCGCTACTGTATTTTTCCCAAGTACACGCTCGTGGTAAGGAAAGTATGACGCTCAACCATGCGAGTGCGGGGACCCGTATGACACACACACACACACATACACACATTTACTTGTCGCCGACTCACCGTCCAGGAACGAAAGCACACAAGAGAGGTGCATGCCGACGCGCTAGCTTGCCGATGCTCTGGCAACGTCGCGCTAAGAGTGTCAGCTTATATTTCCACTTAAACTATTCTACCTCGAGTGACTGTTTCGTGTATGTGCGTACAAGATGTGGACTGCTCTCGCTCGTACTGACCTTCCATTTCCAAGCGTAACTCACGGCGAGCGAGCGTACGTTATTACCGCACACCGAGTGTGTGTCCTTGAGAAAACGCGAGAGAGAGAGAGAGAGAGAGAGAGAGAGAGAAAAGAAAAGAGACGAGAGAGTGTCGGGTGCACAAAAGGAAGCGGCATAAGATTTCCTCTTGAGGACGAATTGAATCGTCCGAAACCTGAAGAGTAGTGTCACTCAGCGTGTGTAACACTCAACTGAAATATCGTCTCTCTCCTCCGCTTTCCCGAGGAAAATAACACTGATATGATATCGCGTCTCGGGAAAAAGCGAGAAGAAGAGAGTAAGAAAAAGAGATGGATGGAAAAGAGGAAAAATGCGGCCTTCTCCTGTGTATTTATTAAAAACCGTGTACACGTACATACAGAGCCGCAACAAGCAACGTTTACGTTGCAGCGCACCTCGTCTATGCGGATTACTCTTCATTTTCTTCAACAAAGTCTACGAGGTCTTTTGTCGAACGTTAAGTATCTCCGAGCGTAATTAATCATATTTCCCGACCACCGTTCATCCTTTCGCTCCATCGGCGTCGCGATTACGGAAGCCTATTTTCTTCACGGAAAGGATCAGACCGCGCCTAAATATTTCTCACCGCCAGCGGCGGTGGCGGCGGCGATGGCGGCGGCGGTAAGCGAAGCGGAAAGCGAGGAAAATCCGCGGAGAGATGATGAGAGAGAGAGAGAGAGAGAGAGATCGTATCTGCAGTCTCATCACCGGGAACATACTCTGCACAGTGGTGCACCCCGTATAACAACACGATCGCAGTCCGTGCGAGCGAGCAGCCAAGCCAAGCGGTAGCTGACTTGTGTAATCCAGTTACACCGCTTCAGGACCAGTTTTTCCGACTTTGATTATAAGAGGTCACACACGAATACACACGCGATCCCTAATACTACAGTACACGTTCCCCGATGCGCAAACACACGTTTATACGAGAGACTATACACGAGGTTACACGAGTACTTCGGTGTACGGTTTTATCCACCTGTCGCTTTCCGAGGAATTAATTCGCGAAATCCGCCTAATAAAACTCGCTCTGAAACTTCGGCAACTCGACCGAGTCGCGCGCGCGAACCCACAGGACTGAATTCGCAACGCTTCCTCTATGATATGAATGAATAATTTGTCTTCAAAGTTGCAAGTTTTTCAACTTATGAATGCTTCATTCCCATCCCCTCTTTGTGTTAGAATATCGAAAAGTCGAAAGGAATATTAAATAACGCACACACATTCACGCACATAATACGCAAGTCGGAGCTCTTTCTCACGCCAAATATTGTATTAAATGCACGCGCTTGTATCATTAAAATGCACGAGAAATTATGAATCTGAGCTCTATGAATGTATGCATGTCCGTGTTATTACAGCACTATAAAAGTGTAAGTGCCGTGCTTTAACCGTCGGATATACACAGTGCATAGAATATGGAGTAAGTACACTGCTCAACACCGTTGTAAAACCATATTGTTTACGACGCACTAGGCATTATTTCATAATACCGTGTTTTTATACCGTAAAAACAAAAATCACCGAAGTTAGTTAAATGATGCAAACGTTTATGATGAAACTTAATGCAGAAACAAGACGCGTTCAATCTCAAAACACGCGACAAAACACTATCTGCAACTTAATCAATGATTCGCGATCTACTTCAAAATTTTTCAACGTGTTGTCCGACCGTTTCGAGCAAGAAAAATTTTGAAAAGCAACTTTAAAAAAAAAAATTGTTCGAGTTCAAACAAAATTTGTCATTAAAATTCTACTCGTATACGCGCGTCGATGTAAATGCGTCACGTTCACTCGCGCGAGAGACGCGGCTTTCCTTCTTCGAGACAGAGGAAAGGCGAATTCTCTTCTTCGCAAAAAGCCACCGAAAGTGGCGGCGAGCTCGTGAGATTTAAAGTCGGCAGGTGAAGTAACGAGTAACGAGTTTTCCCGATTTTCGGGAAAGAAAACCACCGAGCCACCTCTAGGTTTCGTGTAAAAGCTGCTCCGAAGAGAAAAAGACTAGCGCACCTAGTCGAAACCTTCTTCCTTTTTTTCTTTCGCGCGAACTTTAAATTCCTAGTTACGATGCCCGGGCGAAAGCAGAAGAGCGAAAGCTTCTCTTCCTATTTCGCTCGTTTTCCCGATTGTTCGCCAGTCTCGTATAAGTGTAAAAACGAGTATATCTCGACGACATGCGAATCGCGTGTGGCGCGTACCGAGCGAGATCCGGTTTTACTCTCGCGACTACCTACCTGTTCGTCTTCTCGCGCTTGACGATGGATACGCGACGACGACGACGACGACGACGACGACTCTGTTTCTGCGACACGGAGAAAAGACGACGGCAGATGCCGCAGACTCCGGCTTTAATAACGTTGACGTCGCGTTTGCGTCTTCGTCGAATGAGCTAAATCTCCGAGGAGGTATTAATGCAGAAGAGGGGTTAGCTCTCGGGCGCAGGACGAAATTCCGACCGACTGCTGCCGCAAGATGCAGGCAGACTGACGCAGCAAACGTATGATAATCCCGTGACTTAATTGTGGCTTTACCCTCGAATCCGTAAATACACGTTGAAGCGTGCAAATAACGCTCGAAATATTCGCAATCGCTGCTTATTTATATCGCGCGCTTTGATTATATTTTCGTTTATTTAAGTAAATCAGACAAACGCATAACGAAGGAACTCACAAAAAACGATTCGCTCGTTTACTTTTTGATTGTGTCTCGATCGGCTTTTAGTTTGCAGGTCGTGCACTTGTTACGGGAAGGCTATAGAAACTTAATACCCGATCGAAAGCGAGCATGCGAGGGCGGTGAAAATAGAGCCCGTTTAAGATCGCTACTTAAATTTCAAGCGGCTCCGGGATCGACGTGCTTGTTACAAAGTAAGTAAGTGACAAAGGTTCCTTTCTTCACGTCCGACCGATATTCGCTCCGGACTTTTCGCGAAAAAATTCATCGACGATCGAACGCCAAATACATCGGCTGACCTCTTTACGTCCAGCATTTGTGTCATTTCTTCACGATCGTAAATACAATATACTCTCTTTGTCTCTTCTCTGTCTTTATCTACCTCGTTCACCTTGTCACGCTACCCGAACGGGAGAATAGAATCTCGATTGAGTTATAGTTCGCGCAGCATCTTCATAAGCGTGTTCGAAGTTCACTCCGGACAGCCGCCGCTGCCGTCGTCTGGCAGGCGTCGTGGCTAAATATAACCGACGATATTCCATTCAGAACGCGCGCAGTAAAAAAAAACCATGAATGAAACGAACGCACATCGCCTGGTTCTCCGCATCGCGGCGGGAAAACTATATACCAGATGACGTTATTCGCATCTCGTGATATCATCGACGTCATAATATCTGAATTGAGAGAAACGAGTCGAATGATTCGTTCATTATTCCAACGAACAAAAGATGGAAAGAAATTGTTTCTCTGTTAAAAAAAAAAAAAAAAAAAGAATCGCGCGCAGGATGAACGGACAACGCACGCGAAAATCATTTTCCGAGGTAATACAGCGTAAAGAACCGTGGTAACGCGAGCGAAACACACGTTTCGCAGGTAGTGGAGCACGAAACGGGTCCCCGATGCCATTTGCTTTTGTTGCCGATTTTCGTATATGTGTCGGGAAAGAGAGGCGAAAAAAGAACGCGAGGAGTAAAAGAGGCCAAGAGGCGAAACGACGTCGGTTTTCACGCCGTCGAGTACAGATATTTATTTTACGACACTATGGGGTCGATTCTTATCTGTATATGCCCGCGGCGCGTTACACGCCGTGGTCTCTATTTCGAATTAGTCGAACGGAAGCGCGCCGACGCGTGTGTGATGCAACGCGAGCGAGACAACGTCGCGTCGCGTCGCGCGCGCGCACCGCAGTGAAACACAAGCGGTATCACGATAGCGTTTCCGGTATTCCGATGCGGCTCTGAGGTCATGAGCATCTCATCTCGCAGTAACGCGCGCGGCGCTTGTAATCCGGCGCAGCATGAACACAAAACAGAAATATCCCCTCTGAGGTATGATCTTTACTTTGAAAACGCGATAAATTGTTTAAAAATTCTAAAGCTGAGAAAATGTTATATTTTTTCGCGAAAAGTCCGGAGCGAATATCGGTCGGACGTGAAGAAAGGAACCTTTGTCACTTACAATACGATAAAAGTGACATAATATTTTGAGAACTTTTATCGAATTGATTTTTATTGATTGATCCTCGGTCTATTAGATGTAGTTTCACTTATTACGTCTATAATTTTTGTTATCCCTGTTTTCATTTTTCATTTACGCTTATGTGGTTGCACTCAATAAATTATTATTTATTTTTATTGTTACTTTTTTTCTCATTAAAATAAAAAGACTAGAGCGGAAACTTTCTTGTTTTATATTCCTGCGCGGCTGATATTGAAAATAGTATGCGCGCGATAATTTTTACAATAAATAAAAAAACTTAAGTGAAAAGTATGCGTGTATAAGAAAGTCACGAAATATATGGCAGTTGATGTCGTCGTAAAAAGGAACGCGGAGTTAAATTTTTTACTGTTAAATTCTTGAGTATCTTCATTCTTCCGGGTTACATCCTCGAAAGATTCCTTTTAGTGTCGTAATGCAAAATGAAGAAAGAAGAGTTTGCGATTTCTTTCACGACAAGTTTGCCAGTCTTTTGCTCTTTTCTTTCCCCCGGAGGAAGAGCGACGGTCCCACAAAACAAAGCGATGAAATATTCCGACTGTATCTTTAATTAAAGAGTCGCGATCGAAAAACTATTTACGCAATTGCCTCGGTACTGGTATTACACAAGCAACGAACGTAAATTAAACGTGGCATGACGTACCATAAGTTGCTAATTCGAGCACCGGCAGATGAGAGTCTGGAAAGGCAATTTCGCTGTTCTCTCTCTCTCTCTCTCTTTCCCTTTCTCTCATGTCTTGCAGTAGTCGCAGGTAATTAGAACTGCGAACGCAAGAGTGTGCATATTGCATACAGCCGACGTTGTAACAACCGAACTTCCTGTGACGGTGAGAATTCGACTGAAATATCAGTCTTACGCTGCGTCGTTTTCCGGATGCAAAAAAAATTAATGTGACACTTGAAGCGCGCGCGTTTCCGTCACGACGAGCGTTTGTACCAACGATACACACCTCGATTAATCGCGATGTTGCGATTAATTATAATTCCGCACGCGTGACACAGAAGTGACGACTAAATCGTCGGAAGGGGAAAAAAACAACGGAAAACTCACGCGTATCGACGAAAAAAACAACAAAACAAAACAGAAAAACAACACGACTTTGTCGTGACGAGCGACGAGTCCAAAATTTGCATGAACTGTTTCGTTTGCAACAATTTATAATTTTTTTTTCCGATTATCGTCACCACGCATCTCACGTAACGTGAACTAATTTCTCTTCGTCCGTCGCACGAATTATCTCCGTAAATAAAAAAAAAAAAAAAAAAAAAAAACTAAAATTCTCGAGAGCGCAACACACGCACCGCGACTCGTAACCACCAACCGAACGACTATGACTGACCTTACGCGTCTATAAATTCGTTTTTGCGGCAAACAGCAAAATTTACACGCGCCCCTGCAACTGTCTCAAACGGAAAATTTATCTTGAATTTTATCGCTATCGCAAAGCTTTTATCTCGGCCGTGTGTCTTTATTTTTCCCTTGCAACGCGCGTATTATGCGCGCATGTATGTTACGTGCTCGTAAGTTTACCGGGCCGTTAATCAAGATAGATGATCGTCCTCCTCTCTTTGTGCCGGACTCAACAACTGTCTCTGTTCCGGTCATCGTATTACGGTAATCATTTTTGCAATACACACATTGAACGAAAAACGAAGCGATCACGACGCGTCTTTCTTTTGCCGTTCGCAGTTTCCTGCCGGAATCGAATCGACGAACGCGAGTCAATTCCGCGTTTTTTGCATAGAAAACACGATCCCGAACGTCGTTTCCGACCTCATAAGTACGCTAACAAAGACTAACGACGAACGTTAAAGCATCGATTCGCCATTCCGCGCGTTTAACGAATTTAAGTATATTGAGCCACAGCCAGATATTACAAGATCAACTCGCATCGTTATGTAATCATACTAAGAACTTGTTATAAGTTATTAAGCAGGTTACTTTATTGTTAAATAACATCAAACGTACGTATAAATTTTGTATATTGTTTTCTTTTGAATAACAAAAAGTTGCTGCTTTTATAACATGACGAGAACGTTATTTGTCTTGAATTTTTCTTCGCAGTTTAAAAAACATATAATTAATAATATTTTAAATTCAAGAAAAACATCAAATTTAATGTTTTCATCAACGATCAGTAAAGATGATTTCTCGCGAGGCGTTGCGATTATGCAAGTCTGAGAATATAATGTATTCTCGAGTGAGAGAACGCGCGACGGACGCCGGACGCGTGCTCAGAAAATCTGCATGCAAATCACTGCTCTGTCCACGCGTGTCACGAGCCTCGTTCATCATCGGTGACTGACAGTCGGCGGCGGGGACGATTTTCGAATGCAAATGTATTTCGGCCGCAATCGGACCGGACGTCAGCGTCGCTTTCGACCAGTCATTTCTGACGGACGACCGCTGGCGTTCTAAACTCCGCGGCGGCGGTGGTCACCGCTAAATCCAGCCAATTAGAACGGATTCGACGAGATAATGATTTGCGACATGAATTACCGCGCGCTGATTACGCGAGAGACCGAGGAGGCTGGCGTCTTCCTAATGTTATCTAATACGATCGCGCCGCGGCGTCAAAGTTATTCCTATCTTTCTCCCATTTCGTCAATTTATCGCTTGACGACGCTGCGGCGTGTTGTTTACACATTATATCTCGGATTTTCAGAAATATCGATAAAACACAAAACCCTGCAGGGCGGAGACAGCGTGGCGTAATACGATGGATATTAAACGAGCGCGCGCGTGCACGCTGATCGTTCGCTGTAAATTTTTCCGGTGAGGAGAAATGAACGCGGCTAACTGAATAAACTAGATGCAGTGCACCGAGCAGTTAATCGTCAACTCGACGTACACGCCAAGTTTCAGTTTACGCTTCCTCCTCCTTTTCCCTCTTCCTCCCCACACGCGTTATTATTCGCTTTAGTTATCATATCGCGTATATGATCCGCCGCGCCGCGCTCCGCTCCGTCAAAGCGATACGCGTTTTGCACGCACTGATTTATCATTCGGTATGCTCGGAATGCGACAACGCGGACGTGATTCGCACGGCGTTTTAACGAACTACGCGTTGCATATGTTTACGCATTTACGCTTCATCAAACGCGTGATGAAACGCAACGCCTTCTAGGTACGCGAAGCTTCTGTGACAATGTGACGACTGTAATCGAATATCTGGAAAACAGACTAGCGAAGTATCGTTTGCACGTTCCGTAACGTGTAGAACTACTTTTCGTTAAAAGT
>QVOB01007588.1:0-13995 GCA_014839585.1 Pseudomyrmex concolor | reverse complement strand
TATATATATATATATATATATATATATATATATATATATATATATATACGTATATATATGACTGTATTTAATATTTATTTATATTATCGCTTAACTTCTCATTTAAAATTACACTTATAGTTCTATAATAATTAATGTTATGTACGATTTAAACGCAAACTGCAAAGAAACAAATGATAGCTCATACTTAATCATTATGAATAATCACACATAGCTTTACTGATCTCTAATTGCTCACTAGTGTTTTGTTTCTCTTTAAAAAACTTCGTTTATATCTAATTTTCAGAGATACAATATTTATAATTTTAAACTCAAAACAAATTTCAATAATCAATCAACATAAAAAATAACAGTTTTTATATACAACTACTGTATAAATAGGTAATTAAGCTTGCGATCAGAGATTGTAAAAAAGAGTTCACTTGTGGGTTTAGTAAAGTTTTACAAATGCCTCAGCTATTTTTTTTTTTTTTTTTTTTGTTCATTTATGCTGTAATGTAACAGTTAATGTATGCTGTTAATGTAACAAAACAACGCTAAAACAACGCACAAAACAACGCTGTAATGTATGCTGTAATGTAACAAAACAACGCTAATATACTTCATTTCAAAGTACTTCTATCTTGCGTGTAAGAAGACGAGTGTGTGTGTGTGTGTGTGCGTGTGAGAGAGAGATCAGCTAAGACTCGCAAATAACGGAAATGTCTAAGCGTTCATAAGAAATTACAATCTTATCACTAATGATATAATAACATATAGCGTCGCTTTGTACGTATAGACGTTTGTGTCGCGTTTGGCTTAATTTATAATATTATTTGTGTTACTTAGACATTGAAAAAACCGACATGGAATCCGCCGAATTGGATGTTCGGACCCATGTGGACCGCTCTGTATTGCACAATGGGTTACTCATCGTATCTGGTGTGGCGGGACGGGGATGGTTTTGAAGAAGCGGCCGGGCCACTAACTATTTACGGTCTCAATCTCGCTCTTAACTGGACGTGGACACCGCTGTTCTTTGGATGTCGCAGCATAAAATGGGTATATCGCGTCTTGTGCGCGCACACACAGATGCACATTTTCGGAAACAACATTGACTGTTATTTTTTTTTTTTTTGTGTGTGCAGAGTCTATATGAAATCGCAGCGGTATGGGCTAGCACAGCGGCGGTCGGAATCGCGTTCTACAATGTTAATCACGTCGCTGGTTATTTCATCATCCCCTATTTCGCATGGACCTCTCTCGCTACGGCGCTTAATTATGTCATTTACCGAGACAACAAAGAACAATCCGCAGTCGAGAATTCCGATGAACAGAAAAAGAATTGAGACTATTTGTATAATATAAAACGACAGGAGAGAAAAGAAATAATACACGCAGCGAAAGCTGTAGATGTCCTTTAGAAAGTTAGCCTTTTGCATCGGAAAAGAATTTCTCACAAAATCAATACTTATTAGTTACGGAACTAATGAATGCTTTGTATCAATGATTTATGTACTTAATCGATGAGCATCGAACATTTCATTTCGCACATACATGTATATCTAGAAATTTTAAGAAAGCAAAAACTATCACTGCGCACTATTTCATCAAAGCTATTATTTTTGTTTGCTCATACTGATAGAGTACAATAGTATACGTTTTTTTGTAAACATTCAAAAAGAATGCGATATGCACAAATTTCTGAATTTTAAAAGAAAGAATTAACCGAGAAAGAAACTGAAAACAATCACGTGCCCATCATTTGCTTATTGACAATTGGATAAATGTCCCAATTACTGGCAATCCATTTTTACATGATTTTTTGAATATACAGATTATATCACACGTCTTATTCAAGTTTTACATTTATTTTTGTTGTAGGAAAAGTAATAGAAGGATACGAGTATACTATCTCGATAAGAAAGTTTTTACGACTATTGCTTTTTTACTCACAAAAATTCGAATTTCTTATCGATATACTATAATGCAGTTATAAAAACGCTTGACTATACCATAAGTGTGACAGAAAGTTTCACCGGAAAATATTTTGTTTAATAATTATATAAGCTGGAAAGTAAGTAAAAAACGAAAAAATTATTGAATAACGTAATGTTTTATCCTTGAATAAAATTTTTTATATCTGCGTGTTTTCAAAAATACCTACCTATCTGTAAGTTTCTTGTACTGAGAAGGACAAAAAACACAGTAAAGTAATTTTTTTACACATGGGCTGCTCGTTTAATATATACAATAATAATAATAATAATGACACATTTTAATATATAAAATACACGTAAATGAAGAAATATATAAACATATAAGTTAGATCTATTACCTTGATTATAGATATATCAAAAACTGCCAATAGGGTCATTTGATTGCCAGAATTAAAAACAAAGCAATTTCGAAGTTGCCAATAAGCGAAGTGCAATGTCTTCTCGTCTACTATTTTATTTAATTTATCGAAATAATTCTATCTTAGTTGTTAAATTTGAACTACAAGAAATTGAAAAGCAAAATCAATCTTTCAACGAATTAAAATACCATCAGCCAGGTATGCTCAATCAGATACAAGCACAAACGCTTAATACGTGGGCAGTCCGATAAGTACTTAGCCTACAAAAAAAAAACACAAGCTTAATTAATTGAGACATTTACCCTTGTCATTATTGTTGATCGTCACAATTATCAAGTTTTAATAAGAACGTGCTTTTTGCATTGAACGCACAACGCCGTTAGTATACATATGTTTATTGATCGACATATGAAATAAAGATAAATCGACCACGTGTACGTACATTACACAGTGTACAATCGTAAATATCTTTTAACTGTACTAAATGTTAATAATCATATAAAGAAATCTTGGAGGATAAAGGGAGAGATAATATAGGAAACTTCCATTTTTTTTTTCATCGTCTACCCTATTCCGCATTATGGAATTACGAAACTTGGTTTTTAATTACAATAGTGTTCGCGCAGTTCAGCCAGTGATGTTTTGGGAGGGAACTCGCTGCCTTCTACTAGAGAATGTCCGACTACCGAACAGTACTCGAACTCCAAACAGAGAGGATAAACTCAGTGAAGTCGCTGCGAACAAGAACTACTGACACTTAAGCGATCACTAATGTAATTAACATTGGTAAAGCAAAATCAATCATAAGTGTAGTCCCGCTTTCGTTTTACAGTTATACGGATCAGTGCCATGTTGAACCTTCAATCTCGCCTTTTGTACAGAATAGGGCAGAATATATTACAGAAGAGAGATATCGAGTACGATTGTACGTGCGGCTGTTGCTCGGGCAGGACTTCTTCCGAGCGACCGTCACCGCTGCCGTATTTGACTGCCGTATTTCACAAGCGCTACGTGGGCTCGGTCGCGTAGATGTAGCCTTGTTGTTGCAACACAAAGAGCCGTTTTTCGACCGCTTCTTTATCTAGAATATATATATATATATATATGAGCAAATGCAAAGTCTCGAATATGATCCGTTCGTAATATGGTGATCAAAAACCCGTGAAAAATTGTACGTACATTTGATAAGCAAAGCTCGGTCCTGAGTGTGGCTGACGTGTTGCGCCAACGAGTGTAATAGGATCTGCGCGGTGTGATAACGTTGGAAACATTCACCGCCTTTTCCAAACAATTCGTCCAATGCTGCCGACTGACACTACAAAAACAATCCAATCAAAATACATTAAAACGTATAAAGAAGAAAATAGAGAAACGAGCTAGTGAAACAAGTCGAAGTTGCTTTAGTACCATGTGAATCGCGTGATTGTACAGTATTTTGTCTGCTGTAGCTCCGGTTTGACGAAGGAGTCCCGCGCTATTCAGCTGCTTGCATTCCGTCAGACATGACTTGAATTTTTCATTCATCGTGCTAACAACTGTAACAACATAATTTCAATTAAATTTAATTCGAACCTATGTAGCATTTGACTCTCAATTTGCACATATTGTATTCGATTCAATTTTCATTACAGAAATTTTATATTATTCTCTTTTATGATGACCATTTACCTTCTTTCACAGTGGCTGTCGGCTGCAGCCTGCCTGCTTTGAGTTCCTGAGTAGCGAGATTCAGACCAGAGCTTAGCCACTGAAGAGCTCGCACCAGTAAGATGACCTGTTCGGCGCGTTTTCTTGTAGCCGCATTGCCGGCTTGTTCGATGCTGCCGAGTGGCGCCGGCTGCTCGATATTGCCGAGAGGCCCGGCTCTGGAACGAGCGACTTCGCACACGCAGTCGCACAACGCTACGACGAAGTTCAGCTTCGCCAGAATTTCGTTGTGCTCGCGTTCCATCAGTGTTTCTTCCGGCAGTTCCGGCGCGATAAACGTCAACGGACGATCATCAGCCGTCATCAGTGGCATGTCGGGGAACAGACTTTGGAAGCTACCGGTTTCTAAAATAACGCGATCTCGGTTATAAAATAGTGTTTCAGCTGATATCAGATTTCGGCAAAAGTAAGAAAAAAATTACCAGATATCTCTGGGAGAGTAACGGCCCTGGTGCCGAAAGGTATGACAGGCGAATGTCTGAGAGTGTTATTGTTGTCCTGAAACGCGCGTGAGGTAGGCGAGCCGAGCACTGCCAGCGGACCTGTGAGCAGCGGCGAGGACGCGCTGTTATTGCCTGTGGAACGCCGCAAGGGTGAGGTTCCGCTCGGCGTGTGCGAATGCCTCGCCACGGGGCTGACTTGCCAGGTATTAGGTGGCGGCGGGGTTTCGCTCAACCTAGTGGTTAACAAGGTAGATTTATTCCATTGATCAATGCGCGCATAATGTGTCCGATTCAAGTGTTTGGGGAGATTTGATATTTTAATTATTTTAAGAAAAATAAATCCACAACGGAGAATAGTTGCTCGAGAAAACGTACCTTCTACCGGGTGGAGTGCCGATGACAAATTGTACACTGGGCGGACTGAGAGAGCCAATATCCGGGGGATGACTCCTGTGAGAGTCGACGCTGCGTTTCATGCTGATTGGTTGGGAACGGGGTACGCTACTGCCGCCGGAACGTGTAGCGTTCGACGACGGCGATTGTGACGGCTGATGAACCGTCGCGTTGCGGTGACACGGAACAGGAATCGGCTCCGAAATCGGCAAGTAGCACGGTCGAGGCGGACTGATGGCTTCCCTGCTCGTTTGTCTGTTGTATCTGGCAAATAGGTGTAGAAATAGTATGATAATTGTAAGCACTTACTAAGTACTTAGATTTAAAGGTCTAATCTAATAATGTCACGTACTCGCCCAATTTTGATAAGCATGGTCGAGGAGGACTGACGGCTTCTCTGCTCACTTGCTTGGTATATCTAAGATAATAATAATATATATATGTAACAGATAGTTAATAAAATAATTAAAAATACTGTAAAAGACTGGGAATTCAAGAGAGTGTATCTCTTTACTTTCTCAAATATAAGAAATTATATAAGATAATCTTTTTCTTTTGCACACTGTTTTAATTTATTACATAACGTGCACTCACTTGACCGGTGGATTATTGTCAGTGTCGCTGATATCACTTGGTACAAGAACAAAGTCGTCTTCGGGACTAGAACAAGGAGTTTCCGTTGGCTCAGGCTCCGATCTATTAATGATCGGTGTTCCCTCCTCGATCGGGATCGGCATTGTTCCCGGCGATGCCGGCAATTCTGTAGGTACCGGACTTGGACTTGGGCTTTCTCGGACCCCCGTAATGAACGGATGGCCAAAGAATTCGTCAAAATCCATACGATCGACCGCTTCACGTCTCAACAAGCCTATCAAGAGATTCGTTAGCTCAGGCGATGTTCCAGGTGGTATACTACAACAAATATAAAAATCTCTTTAGTACATTTATCTATGAGATTTTTCTTACTACAATAAAAAACTAATATAGTTTTCTGCACCTTGGAACAAGATTAACAGTGTTCTCGTAAATCGACTTAAGGGCGTGCGGGTTATTTGCAGGATGTGGTGCTTTTCCGGTAAGACACTGATATAATATAGTTCCTATAGACCAAAGATCGGCCTTAGCATCATATTGAAGAGACATAATGACCTCAGGAGCCATATACATCGGCGAACCGCAAAGAGTTGCCGCCATAACGCCTTCCTGAAGAAATCTAGCGAAACCGAAATCCGCTGAAAAAAAAAAAAAAAAAAAACAAAAAACAAAACACTCCCGTTATATGTTAATAGAACAAGTGATGTGCTGATATCACTTTACAAGACATTACCTATTTTTAATGTTATTTCATGTGGCTGTGGACATGCTTTGCCACAGTTGTGATTTAACAAGATATTCTGTGGTTTCAGATCCCTGTGGACTATTCCTTTGGCATGCAATACTTTCATCGCACGAACTAGCTGCTTGAGAAACAATCTTATGGTATCTTCAGAAAGAGTACCTTTTGCTATTAAATAAACAATTACGTATTATCAGCTTTTAATTTTATTAGTTGATATTTATAACAATGATCAATTTATTGCCTTTTTTTCACTTGCATGCTTACCATTTAAGTAATCTCCCAAATCTCCGCCGTTACAATATTCCATAACCAGGAAGACATTATGATTAGACTCCTGTGCATCGAAAAGATGCAAATCATATTTTTTTAATTAACAATAAATGTGATGTGATTGTATGTGTATTTGTATAAATATTTCTCACCTTACAATCGTACAGTGCAACAACATTCTCATGATGTAATTTAGTTAATGCCTGTAAGACAAAGCAATATTTATTCAGAAAACATATTTTTATACTGTTTTATTATATTTTGATTCTTGAACTACATAAAACATCACATTGTTACATAAATTTAGATGTAGCATTTTTATATATAATTTTTATATTTTTTCTTTCTTATTTACTGAATGTTAAAAGTGCAAAAAGTATACCTTTAAGATTTTGATTTCCTTCTTCAACAATTCCTGAGACTTAGCCAATGTTTTCTTTGTGATACTCTTAATAGCCACTACTAAGTTTGGTTTCTGTGTAAATTCAGAAAAACTAAGTGTAATTATTGTCATATATAAGGAAACAAAGATTTAAAAGATAATTCAAATTTTAATTTATAAAAATAAATTACACAAAAAATCTAAATTACACATATTAAAAAATAAAATAAATCCTAAAGTTACAAGGTTATTTAGTAGAGAAAAATATTTTTATAGATTCTGCAAATATATTTTGGAGCACAATCTCAAATATAAAACTCAACTATCACTTCTGTGTTAACTATTCTGGTTTTAGATTTTCATATAAATTTCAAGTTATAAATAAGACACATTGTACTCATTTTACAAAAAATTTTACTAATAAACAAATTTGAATTTTCTGTTCTATTATTCAGAACACTGTGCCATCTTACTATATAAAGAAAAGATTTAAAGATTTGCTCTCACACACAAAGAATTACAAAAGATTGTACAAAAGAAAATAGAATTTTCATGAAAAAAAATGTGCAACATTTTATTTCGCCTGGTTATGAAAACAAAGATTCATAGGCAGGATCAAGAATGCTCACTTTGCGATGTCTGCCTCTGAATACTACGGCAAAGGCGCCTGTGCCGATCAGGTCCTTAGGATTGTACTCGTAATCGCCTAACGTCTCCATTTCTTTCGTCGTCGCGAATGTGCGATCTCTACCGACGTGTTGAGGTCGACGGTTTACCAACAACACGAGGATTCATCGCCCGTGATCGTCGAATCGATACGTGGCTGATCGTCGCCGCGTCGATCGTCCGCTCCAGATTTTTATGCCTGTGTTACAGATTTATCGAACAACGCTGGCGCAGCACACGCAGTATTCTGGGAATCTACATCTCAATCATCGGAGTTGTCGACCGTGGCGTCGAATCACTGCTCCTAAAATCAGTGACAAGACAAAGGAGCGGGGAGGACGGAGAGTGGGTGATGAAAAGTATACAAGAGACGACGTTCGAAAACACAAAGTACCACGGAGAAGATTAACTTGGATTAACTGCTACATCATTCGACACACTCCCCCACACAGCACTAACACATTGTTGATGGCCAAGAAAGCGACGACGGCTGATGAGATGAGACGTCAGAGACGTCGTTGCTGGTCGTCGTCGCGAATGTCGTGACGGTCGCCTCGCACGGCTGGGCTGCGTTCGAAAACATCACTGGAAATGGACGTTGCAAACCCAGTCCACAATCGCGATGTTTCAACGATGATTGGTCAACTTGACTGATCGATCACTGCGGTTGGTCAATTGCGATTGGTCACTTGTTACAATAGAACAATTCGGTTGGCACCACTGTTGGCATTCTGAAGAGCATCAAGCAAGATCGCCAAGAATCACAACGGTCTAGATCTATAAACATCTGTAAAGACCTCGCTATGCGCTGAAGTCCTCGAGGAGGTTTATTCCTTGGCGACGTGCATAACACATCGTAAGTTACCTTTTCGAATTGTTGTTTGCGAATTGAATCAGGGCCAATGAAGCATTGTCGGTTCTCTTCACGGGTGCAAGTAAAAGAATCCTTCGAAATTGGCGATTCCAGCGTGAAACTCGTTCGAACGAACGAACGAGTTTTGCGCAGCGCCCCACGACCGGATCGATAATTAATTAGAGTGTGCATTATTCTAACCTAAGTCCCCTAAGTCCCTAAGTCCTAAGTCTTTCTGTGGATTCATTAGATTATTAAATCTTTTGCATAAAATATGTGTACATGTACATGTATATGTGAAGTGCATACATGTGTAACGCATATATCACGATAACGTGTCGCACGTTTGATACGAGTTTGACTTTCATAATTTTAATCAACGAATTACAAACATTATGTGACGAAGCGCTACATTGGTCAATGACACAGTGAATTAACATTAAATTTGTAGCAAAATCATCTATTTGCGGAAGAATTTGATTTTATATCAAATTTGTTAGAAGATGTGACTTATTTTTCTTTTAAATAATCAGTATTCAATTTATAAATGTGGATATATTTATAATATTAATTAATTACTAATAAAGTGAATTAATTTTTTTTTCTGATAGTATCAGTTTGATGCATATAGTTTGCTATATTAATACTTTTGTTGCTTATATTAGTTCAGTTAGTTTTTTTACATTTGATTTGCAGAAATAAACCAAAATGTACAATGGCATTGGACTTCAAACTCCACGTGGATCTGGTACTAATGGTCATGTTCAAAGAAATTGGGCAATAGTGCGTAAGAACAAGGATAAGGTTGCTTACAAAACAGAAGAGACAAAAGGTGATCAGTTGAATAAGCAACCAAATAAAGAAATTCTAGATCATGCTAGAAAAAGAAATATTGAGGTCAAGTGCACTGAATTGGCTGATATTTTGGAAAATCAAGGGTAAATATCTTTAAATTATTTTTTTTCTATATCCTTTTTTATTTAAATTAAACATTATAAAAAAGAGTAACTAAGTTTGTAAATTGTATGTTTTTAAACATGTAACAAAGTGATGTGTAAATAACTGTACATGTATATACTATATTTTGCAACAATATCTTAAAGTCACCTTGATTATTAATGTTATATTGGATATGTTATTGATTATTACTACATTCTTGTAATCATTGAATCTGACATTTATCAGTGATTACAAGTTTCTGACAGTGAAGAATTGTCGATAAGTATATTATCTTTAAACTTCATATGGAAGCCAGACAGGCACAGCAAATTCCATTATAGTTTGCAATCCAATTTAAGTTTAAAAGTAAAGAGGCTGTTTGAAAATTTATTACAGTGATATAATTTCCTTTCAAAACAAATTTATTCTGTGTAATATGTAATGTTGTAAAATACTTGAAAAATAGAAAATACAGTAACTCACACTAAATTTAGTTTAACAGGTATAATAAAGATATATGGGAATAAATGTTAACTCTTATTTTGTTTTGTACAAATTAGATACACGAATGAGGAAATACAGAACAAAGTGGAGTCTTTTAGGTCGATGTTAACGGGAAGTGATATTAAACCATCCGTGCCGCAAGATGAGTTTGGCCGTGTTAAGTAAGTACACATTTATCTACTTTTTATTTGTTTTTTTTTTTTTTTTTTCAAATTTTTTCTAAACAGGAAGTAAAGGAAGAGCACGTAAAATAATAATTTAAAACTACTTAATTAGTTGAAAAAGTAGTGCTTGAGTAAATAAACACGTGTGTGATTTAAATAAATTGCTTGAAGAAAGATTTTCCATGTAAAATTATTCTCTACATACAAAGATGTATAATTGGATTATTTATATTGTGAAATAAATTACACATAATATTAAATTTAACAATAGATATTTTAACTTTGAAAAAATTGATTTGTGTGACACGCGTACACTTACTGTCTGAGAAAGTACGAGAAACTTTATAGAGAAGAGCTCTTATTGATTTCTGTCAGTCCAAATCCACGATAATCCCGAGATGTCGATGTTACATATGAAGTGACATGTAATATTATGGTGTCTGAGCATCTAGAATCTCTTCGTCGCGGCTTTATTTGATCCCGCGCTAAGGAAAAGCGTTTTTTAAACAAACGCAATATCACGAGAAAATTATATTTCGTAGCGCGTTCTTGCTACAAAATTTCTTCGAAAAATATTTGCTTGTAACATTTTTCAAAACAGTTTTAGTTTACGCAATTTTACTTTGCATAATTTTTACATATCTTATGTGTATTACAGTCACAATTAAATTTTCAAAAAACTTTTCTTGTTGAGAAGAAACACAAGAAAGCTTGAGAGCTTTTGAAATTCTTACTTAGATACGTAAAACATTATAAGAGGGCGGGGCGGCGTTACATTCAATCTCAGAGAGAGTGGAGCGGGCAGGGAGGATATATTCGCGATATCGACGTACCTTATGGCGCCGGCGCCACAAGGGACGGAAGCGCCTGGGATATGTGCCAGGGATGAAAAGAGAAAGAGGCGAGAGAGTGGAGGGAGAGCACGCGACATCTCTCTCGACTGACTTTTCCGGCGTCTCAGTGCGAGAATGGACCGGCGTTACGGCGCAATCAGCGTCGTCATGTGTCGACGAATAGTACACCGCGAATCGGATTAACCTGGGGGTGACATCGAGTGACCCCACCGTGGGGAGGAACATGTGACGCGACGCGACGTGCGGGCAAATCACAAAAGTCTTCCATTAGTGTTTAATCTGAAGCAGATTTATAATTCTGCTTTTCTATATCGTCCCTAAGTGCTAAGTTATATATATATGAAAAAAAATATATAAAATATTGTCGCGATAGATCTTAAGTCTAGAAGTTAACGTATCACGGGAGCAAATATATTGGTTCGCGCTCTTCAAGCACACGGAAGTCATCGAAGAGAATCTGCACGAACAAATCAGAGAGAAGCAATTATTTTATTTGAATAAAACTTTACATAAAACGGATATAAATATCTCGCGGCTCTTCGAAAAATATTATATATTATAATAAATATTATTTCTTTTGTGAAGAAAATAGAAAAACATACGAGAGAGAAAAAGAAAGAAGAGATTTGGTTCGCGCGGGAATCTTCTTTTGGAAGAAATCCAAACAGATTTTTCTAGGAAATCCATGTGTCTCCGAATCGTCGACTGCGACAAGTTGATGATACGTCGTTTAAGAAAATAGTGTCCTGCTTCGTCCTGAGCAAAGAAGCACGACCGTAATAGTGTGCCTGATCTGAAGTCTTCCTGAACTCCGTTAGAGTGAATACACGGTAAAATCGTCGATGCGATAATAATATATGTACATATATTTCCATATATTCTTCGATTATGTACAACATAAGAAAAGAAATCTAGAAAGTAATCAATGAAACAACAATAAAAATAACATATAGCATGACATTACCACGTGTGTAAATTAAAAATTATTGTTTCCAAAACGATATGAAACTGAATGTATAACAACAAATGATAGAAATAAGGAAAACACGAAGTTAAAAAAATAAGGAACGTCACGATAACATCACGGAAATAATCAGAAACACTCGGATGCGAAGAAAGAAAAGAGTTTGAAAAACACTGGAGTGAGAATGCAACGGTGCGTAAGAAAAAGAAAGCGACAGACTCTGCCATTGTCATCATCGTCGGATAATTGTTCTAGCTAGAAAAGCCAGGAAACACGAAACAAAAGGAGAGACGCACTAGAAAGAGAGAGAAATAGAGAGCACTTCATTTTCACTCCTTCTATTTCTCGTGAAGGGATTAAGCGTCGCAAAGTCGTCCTTGAACAACGTTTAGGCTGACGAACGGAGCTTTTCGAGTTCAATTAGCAACTTAATTAACGTAATCAAGATTATCCGGATCTTCCTTATTTGCAAATGATGGAATCCAACTTTATCGTGAGGAAAAACAAAATTCAGAAGCACTCGATTGGGATAATCATTAGGATTCTGGAGAACTTGCAAGTAGAAAGATTAATCTGTAGAATGATTAAACACATAGTGCTTGCTTTGAAAGATAATTAATTTTATTCTACTGCAAAATGTCTTAGAAAAATGAAGATTTTATCAGAGATTCTCAAAAGCTCTAAACTCGACTCATGATAAAAAAAAAAATAACATTACGAATGAAATGATCAGATCTTGGGGAGGATTTTTCGACATTTGAAGAGATTTATGTGCGATTGTGTTGCGCTACGTACGAGAACTTCTTCGGAGAGAGTTCGTTCGCAAAAGAGAAATTGGGATTTTGAGGAATGACGATGTCGGCGACGGTGTCGCCGATGAAACCTGCGCGCGGACGTGGTCCGGCCGACGGCCGTGCCTTCTTCGAGACGCTATGGCGCGGCAATTTTCTGCTGGACCGGCAAAAGGTGTTGAAGCGCTCGCGCAGACGCAAGTTGCACGCGGCAGCCAATAATGGCAAGAAAAAGCAGCAACAGCAGTTGCTGCAGCTACAACGTCAGCACTGCTGCTGCTGCCAGCGCATTCAGCTGCACCTGCTTGCCGGACGGCGAAGCAACATGCGCTCCGTCGTCAGGTGACTTTCTTCAAGACGTCATTTTATCATTCTAGGATTATGCAATAAAATCCATTGGTTTTTATTCAAAATATTTTCTCTTAAATATTTTTCTTATTTGTAATAAATAAGCAACAAAGAAGAGAATATATACAGAGTGTCTATATACACTGTGTAACTGTTTGCACAAAAGATTCTAACTCACTACTTTTTATGAATTTGATTTTTCTCAATAAAAATGTTAATAATATTGTTTCGACGAAGATTTGTGTAGTAAAAAATTCGGGAAGGAAATTACTTCTACATGTTAATTTTGCAAAGAGAGTTTATTTTATAACATTAATACATACATATATTTTTGTATACATATATAGTTATATAATTCTGCGGGAAGCTTTTTTGTTAAATATTCTGAGATTCGTGTTGAAACATTCCTTTCTTCTCTCGAAACAAGTTAAAAAATCTCTCTCGATAAAGAAATTCTTTTTATTTACTCTGCTGTTTGAAATTTCGTTAGTTCGTCGATCAACGCGGTGATTCCGCTCTACGGCGCGCAAAGGGGATGCCAGAAAAGAGAACAGCTGGATTGTATTGATCCACCTTATTCCGGCGTGAATGCAGGCGCGCAGGGGTGGTTCTCGCCGTCTCCCCCTTCTTTCTCCAGTGGCTCAACCCTAGTTCACGCTTTTCACCGCCACAGGAAATGTAGTATGAGAGAGAGAGAGAGAGAGAGAGAGAGGGAGGGAGGGAGAGGGAAGGAGGAGAACAGAGGGAGATCGCGCAATTCCTGCCTTTGCTTACCGTTCCGGGCGCCCTGTAGTGTGTTATGTCATTAGTGCCGCGACGCCCGTTAAGGACGACGCCGACGCCGTTGTCTCACGGCTCTCGGCACAGGGTATTTCTGTGAATTTAGATCATATCGATCTTCGCTGGAGGAGCGAGCTTACCCCGACGAAGATGACGGTGAAGATTTCGACGCGGTACGCGATATCTTGTCTATATGATTTGTCTCTCCTCTAAAATTGAATTTAAAGTCCATTGTCGTAAACTACCCTAGGAAATGTGCC
>QVOB01007587.1:0-20099 GCA_014839585.1 Pseudomyrmex concolor | reverse complement strand
ACGATAGTAATCTCTCTTGCGATACTGACACCATCGGGCAGTGAGGCTAAGTACTTATCGGACCGCCCTCGTATATACATATATATATTGTTTATAATGTAGTATAAAACTATTTATAATGTAGTATAAAAAACACACAAAAAATACACAAAAAAACTTAAGCAGTAAGATTTAAGCTTTAAGCTAATCAATTAATCACAGACCGGCATTTTCTCAAATGTAAACTATGGTTAAAAGAATTTTTGTTCATGATACTTGATTTGCTTAATGCTTAACTCTTGCTGCTTAATTTTTTTCGTGTGTTTCCTGCTTCAGAATATATATTTATATTCATATTGAATATTTACACAGATCAAAAATCCATATAAACTTCATTAAACATTTATTAGATATGCTCAATAAGCCGAGCCGATCAATATGATTGACCAATTTCGCAAGAATGATGGTTACAAAACCGGATTAGTATTGTCATGTAAACATACATAGTTATGGTTAGCAAGTAGTTTAATGTAGCCAATATTAAGAATGTTAAATAGCTTTTTTCAGGAAGAGTTAAGATCTTCTCGACTCAGAAGCAGTACATACTGTACCTGAGCTTACTATCAATGAGCGTTAATCGTCGCTGAAGTATAAGTGCGGTGAAGAAAAACTAAGAAGCGTAGTTTCAGAAATCCTTTGATAGTTGCAAAAAAATAAATCTAAAAACTATATAGAATCTTAAGCCGATATTTATAGTCAAATTTTATATTTAAGATTGTTTTAAGTTCATTTTTAGATTCTCTGTAGTCATATATGAGACGGCCCATATAGCATCTTAAGATAAACTTAAGATTATCTTAAATATAAGAACAAACTATGAATATCTTAAATTATATTATAAATTATAAACGTTTTATAAAACTCATAGTATTCAAATTGCATAATTTTAGTTCAGAAATTTAAACACGAATACCCAGTGCATTTTTATACTACCAAGTATACTACCACTATCTACCAAGCAATAGACACATGCCGTTTAGCATACAGCCGCGTATCGGCCGTGTATATATATATATATGCGTCAGAATCAGTGGTATGCACTTGCAATACCGTGCATCGCCGAACACGGCCGTGTGTTATACTTGGGCGCGATGCCGAGATTAAACCGTGCACCGGCACAATTACGATCTGGCAGTATCTGATTGGTCGTTGCTTCGTTGAATAGCATGGGCGGAGCGAGTGTAATGAGTTTCTAGGTTAATATATACTCTCTCTCTCTCTCTCTCTCTCCTCTCTCTCTCTGTTTACTCTCTCTCTTTTTCTCTCTGGGCCGGTCTGTGTCTCGCTCTGTTTTATACACATTGCGACTATTGAGCTTTATAATATTATTTTTTCTAGAGAACCTATTATATTATTTTTTTAAATCTGCTAAGAAAGAATGACTAGTTTTGCGATAATATTATAATTAAACATCATCCAATGAATAAATTTTCGATAAAAATAGTGATCTATACAGCGTAAGTACATGTCCTTGTCTACGAAGTAAGACACTCCCATTCCTTGATAGTTCACTTCAGTATACAGATTCAGTATACAGATCCTAAACTTGCTTCCCTTTTTTTTTTATTTGCTCGTTTCTTGCTTATTCTTTATTCTTATTTTGCATTTACCTTCTCTTTGTAATCCCATCTCGTACATATATCTAGTTTCTCATATACAAATGTATTCACATACACAGATTTCTTCTCTTTGAATGTATCTAAACTTTACGTATATTTTTTCTCCTTGTCGCTATAATATTTTGCGCTTATTTTTTATAAAAAAATATATTACCTATTTACTAGTACATGGTGTACTAGTAAATTACTTGATTGCATTAAATATCATTGGTGTCACTTTAATGCCGCATTAAAATTATTTTATTACAAATATTTCTTGCCTACTGAATAGTATAATTCTTTTCTTTTTTCGTTCATGATTTTAATACCTGTTTATCAACGTTTTATATCAGCCGCACATCAGCTCTCTAACAAATTATATAGAATAACGCAGCGTTAATTATGGTCGATTACATGATATGATATTACGAAATGGTTACCGCTGGTCAGAGCAATTTGTAAATCCGCACACAAGTATACCCATTCGTTTCTTTATACGCGAAGTAATCAGGTTGTGCGTATCTATTAAATCCCTCAGTTTATTTGTTTGCGTTTTGTTTGATGGCACACCGCCGGTACTTCATTCGAAATAACCGTAGCGCTGTTCCATCGAACAAGATTGAATCAAGTTGGATCAAGTTTCTGATGAGGTTTTCGTGAAAAAAGGACTAATATCTCGTTTCTCGAATATTCATCGAAAATATCGCACGTAATTTATTTTATTTCATAATTATAAATTATGAAATTAAGTATTATAGTATAAATGTTTTGTATTTTTTAATCTTCTAACTAGACATCGATTGAATCTCATGAAAATTAAATTTTTCTATAGAGACAAAAGAGAGTTTATAATTACGAATAGTGCAAAAGAATGAAGATATTTTTTTATTGACAACTAAATATCTGTGTATATTTGATGAAAGCGATTTTAAGTTAATCAGTATTTGAACGAAAGACGCGCGATATGCGTTAAAGATATTTTCTTTCTCCGTGCAAAATGGTTTTAATGTTCGTACTCTGGTGACCAGTAGTGACGTATGGCATTCAATCTCGGATGATCTCTCTCAGAGCTACGAACTCTCAAGCCGAGAAAGAAAAGAAGAAACGTTAGGGATCTAATCGTGTTAGGTGCTCGGCTCGCCATGTTGCTTTCTGGTCACGTACCGCCGTAAAACAAAAGAACATTGAGCGAGACTTCACGCAGGACGCGCCCTTTAATATTTAATCCCTCATTATTGGACCGAGGCCAAGCTTTTGAGACAATTGGCAGTTTTACTAGCCAATAAGATACCGCGGATACACCGGCCGCTCGAAAACATTACGATCACGCGTGCTGATCACACCAATTCCAAGCGAGACTGCTGGAAGATGGAGAACGGTCGCACCGCGGTTACTATATGAATATTGCCGTAAAAATATTCAAAGCTGTATCGAAACTAAAGCTGTATCGTTACTAAGAAAATTCTAGTAATTACGTTTAAATATGTTTGAATAAATTATATTTTAGTAAAAAAGATATATGTGCAAAATATATGTTTCTTAAATAATATAAATGTTAGTGTCAGTATATTAGTAATATATAAAATAATAATTTTTACAAATATGCAATTGTGATTTAACGATCTTTTTTGTGTTAAAAAATCTCCAGTATATGAATCACATGTGATTGCGTTATTCTCGTGGCGCAGTTACTACGGCACTGTTTCTGACCCAAGAGACCTGCTATAATGAAATTAGAGTTCTCGTTGACTGAAGCGAGGTTCAACGCCGAGAGCGGCGCAGCTGTTGAAATATCACTGCTTTTGCAAAAGGTGGAACAGCCACTCGAGCAACCAGAGAAAGGGGCTCTAGAATGGACAGACTGAAAAAGAGAGAAAGAGAAAAAAAATCGGTAGAAGACAATCTGATCGAGCACCGGACACAGCGCAATATAATGAAAACATGGCCGTTATCTGAAAATTTTGAATAGCTTTGAATGCGAAAGTTAATTTTTAAAAGTTTTTTGACATAAGCGTCTATATATCTACAGTCATTTCTTAAAGTAAATAGTGATATTACAATTAGTCAGTTAATAAAACATTTGAAATTTACATAGTAAAATTAATAATGAGTCATTAGCAAGTAAAGAAATGGTGAAAATGTAGGTACATGAAAAATTATTTATACAGAATTGTTTCACGTTTTTTTATCAATAATTTAAAGAAATCTGCAAAATTGTAATCAACGTTACTCATACATCAAATATGTACAAAAAGTAATATAAAAATATTATATAACAAAATATAAATCTTAAAATTTGATATGTTGTACATACGCGTAAACAAAATATGTCTTCATTGTAACATAGTTAAATCGCGCTTCGCGATTATAATGATGTTAATTGGATTGTTTGTTTAATGAAAAAGTAGAAGAACGTTTCAGCTAAATTTTATGGAACTGAAAATTAAATAGAATTTAATCATGAGACGCGGTTAAAATACATAGAAACCTGATTTACGTCATCCGTAACCACTTAGCGTATTGGAGTTTGATTTATTTTCTGAGGCAAACTGCTGTCTGGGGAGAGAGTGGCTATCCTCAATGTATCTACCCTATTGTATTTCTATTAAGTCTCGGACACGTTCTTTTGCCCCACACATAACGTATCTTCCTGATGGTTTACTCTCGATATTTCGCCAGCATGTGTTTTTTGAATGCTTTATACTCAGAGAGTACCAATTTAATCGAAAAGAGTAAACCATGTATAAATTAATTCAACTCTAATAAAATAGTTTATAATTACAGGAAATTATTTGTAAAATCTGTATAAAAATATTTTTTATGTTAGTATAATTTGCACGACAGCCTTGTGATAAATTAATATATTAATTTTTTATCGTTTACTTTTTTTAGCTGAAACCACCATTGAAACTTTTTACAAGACAATTTAAGGCAAAATTAAAGATAATCCCGGATTGAGTTCTAATATCTATAATATATTCCTATGATTTCTGAATTTTGTGAAAACGCGTTAGTGTCATTAGTTTCATACAAAAGTTTTAGTAAACATTTTAGTTTACTTTATCAGAGTTTATTCAAAAAGTAACCTATACTACATAATATATTTCATCATTACACTGTAATTAGAATTAATTATATAGAAACAATTTATAGATACTAATGACGAATGTACTTAATTACATATCTAACTCGTAAATAGAATCAATCAGACTTTTATGCAATAATTTAATTAAAATATTATACATCGCAAGGCAATAAAGACTCACTCTAATAAGATACTCGTATACATATAAATCCACCCTATATACCAGATTAATTTCTTCGTACCTTGAAAGCAACGAGTATTTAATCGTACGGTATAGTAATGCTAGTAAGCATATAATATTTATGCGCTTCTTAATCTCGTTTAAATGAATTAGCCGACACCGTATAGTCTCTAAACTCACCGTCAGTAGCAAATTGAAGAAGATATAGATAGAAGTGAAATTGAAAGATAGAAAATAAGAAATACATTTAAAATTGTTTTCTTGTGATATACAATATTATTATTAATCTAGGAATTATTTCTCCAACTATCGTTTATCAATGCAATATAGCTTTTTAATTATTTATGTAATTTTAAGAGAGATACACTATATATATATATATATATATATATATATATTTAATAAAGTAAGAGTTTTATAGAGAATAGATATAATAAATTTGTGATCAACAGTAGCGTTTTATGCAGAATTTAATAGAATTTTTTCTCTTTTTAAGTATTTTTATCTTAAGACTTAAGAAATACAACAGACGTGTTCTGCTTTTATGTATCTTACATACATATTTCAAAACTAATCAAACTTAACTATCAATAATAATACATTTGACTACCGCTCAAGTAATAAATAAGTCACAAAAAACTCAGAGAAAGAACTGATCAGCAACATAAAAAAAAACAGTAAGTATTGACAAATTAAAAAAAAAATTGTCGATATCTTTGTTTCAACTTTATCTTCATATTTTTTTAGAAAGAATTATGCGTCTTGTCTTTTATGCGAAAAGACAACAATTATTTTGATCACTGAGTGAGTGTCGCGTAATAAATGAAAAATTGTAAACAGCTTTTTAACTTTACCGGCCGTCTTACTAGCGGAAAATTAAGCTTTCTTTTACCTCCTTGTGACGTTTTACGCGTCTCAGCGTTGGAGTTGTTCTTAATCAATCAAAAAATCATGAAAAGAAGTGAAGTAGATAGTAATTCTTGGAGGGATGTTTTACGGAAGAAGAGAGGGGCATAGCTTTGAAACTTTGATCATGACCGAAAAATGTGTCCTTGTAATAATTTTACATATAACATAGGTACGAACAACACATTAGGTATGAACAATACAGATCATTGTTTCATGACCAATAACATCACAGTTCAACTTGTTTATAATCCAAGTAATAGAAATTGTTTTTTACGTATGTATTGATTGTGTAGTAACGCGTGGAAGGGAAATATCGCGTGCCCCGCGTGTCTACTGAAATGGCGTAGAACGAAAACTCCACCAATAACAGTAACAATGGGTGGAATGCTGGTATAAAGGTAAGAGAGAAAGAAGAGCTGGGGGAAAGAGAGAATGCGCTTACAGTGATAAACTCGTCGGTAGACAGAATACAGATCGAAAGTCTGCCGGCTAACCGAGTTATCGCGGCCTCTGCCGAATTACTGCACCCGCTTTCCCTCCATTTAGAAAATCCCCTGGTACTAAATAAATGTTTTACTCTGGCCGACTTGCCCGGTATATTTATATGCGGTGTTGCGGTGGCAATGTTAACCCTCCCTCTCACGGCCGTTCTCCTCTACGCGCCTCCTTCTTGTACAGCCGTATATAGATACTTCCCCGCAGGAGATCTCAGACCATCACCAACAATGGGAACAACGCGATGAATATAGGTGCTCGCAAGACGTATGAGACTATCGTTTTCCTCGTGTAAAATTTTCCTGTCCTTACGTAAATATTTTACACAAGAGTGAGAGAGAGATAGAGGATGAAAATATATAGGTAATATTAGATTTATATCTTAGTCGGAGATATGAATATATCTTATATTCTAGTCAACGATTTTTATCTACAGTCATCATAGCGATGTTTGACGCAAATCTATGTGTTCTCCCGTGCGACGCAAACTTTTTTACTCTCCCGAGAGAATGTTGCAGATATATGTTCGCCGACCCTGAGTCGCGTCGCATACTCGTTCGACCTCATACGAGCTTCTTCACGAGCGACTCTTGGACAGCCACGAGGTTTAAAGTTTCGCGGCGGCAGAAATCGGGGGAAGCCCCATGGGAAGACAGAAAACTTTTCTTCTCTATATAGTCCGCGCCAGGTAATTCAGAGATACGTCGATTTTCCATTCCGGCTTCAGTGTCCGTGACTGTCCCATGCATGAATGTTTTAGCGGAGATAAAACTTTCTAAAATGACTCACTTCTGTTCGAATCTCTACAATTCGGTATTTCGTTAAGTGAAATTATAATTTACTCGATGCACATATTGTCTGATTTTTGACTGTAATATAATTTTTAAGCTATCTCTCTTTTATTCTCACGTAAGAAAAAAAGAAAAAACTAAAAGAAATAATATTAAGGACAAATTATTCCCTTTTGTCTTGAGCGAATGTGTGCAGTGGTAATAGTACGAATCTAAAGCGAGTATATATATATAAGTGTATTATCTCATAAATCGAGATAGAGAGACGCAAGTGGATCATTGTAAGGTCGGAGTAACGTGAGAAAGAACGAACAGATTGTTCTCAAGGAAAGCGCACTGCTTGTTTTATAGCATTAAAAAATTGTTGATTGCGAAAACTGGATTTACCAAATTGCTTCGTATTTCAAAAAATTGTTTAGTATCTAAGAAAATAATGTTCGACAAGAGATAAACTTATCTCTTATGTTTTAGATACATTTTGTCGCGTCGACTATCTCGAATTTAAATATCGTAAAATGCGAAATTCCAAAATTATCCATAAAAAATAGGATTTATTAAAGCAAAATTTATTAAAGCGAAGTCTCTCGACTCTTGCAATACATGTATTGCGCGATAATTTATATACATATTTCTCGTCTAATATAGCTCGTTTTTTGTGAATTCAATGAATAAATTGTAGTATAGACAGAAATGAAACTCGTACATGTGATTGTTAAAGTTTATTTCTTTCTTTTGTAAGATATGTCCATACCATCGTTATTCTATATCGTTTACCGCGTAAAAGCTTTGACGTGCAAGTTAAACGTTATTGACGTTGCAATCAAATTTAATTTGATATATATGATATTGTATATTTCATAACAAACCAGTTGTCTGAACAACAAACTGTATTTTCTCTCTAGATATAGCATAGATTTATATTATGTCAATGTCTACGGACACATATACAACTTGTTATTCTATAATTTGTTATTGTTTTATTATTTTTGATGAAAATAACAAAATTAAAATTATACTATTTACACCTTTTTATTTTATCTCTTTTATGTATTAAAAATACGAAAAGAAAATAAAATTGTAAATATTCAATAGTTTGACACTTACCGTTGCACCTAGCTTGATTACACGCTTTATCGAAGAATGGCAACGATCCCTCGACAAAGCATGCGCACAAAATAGCCGAAATCGAAGGGTGTATCGGACCCCCGTGGTCGCACGAGTCAATTCCCCAGGGAGATATGACTCGGGGAATCATAACAATTTGGGGCACAACGTAGGTAGGTAGGTGTCGCGCGGTCACGATTCTCACATGGGTGCGCCGTAACGAAATTGATGTCTCTGTTTCGTATCACGTTCTGTGCGTAGGTCGCGAATAGAACGCGAAAGAAGGGAGCGTTCTCCCTGATTATGTCGGCGAGGAACAAACAGGGTTGCGGACCTTCAACCAAATACCAAGTCTTACTTATACTATATGCTTTTCGTAAATCGCTATTGCTTATAATCATTTATCACCATTTGTTTGATTGTACTGTCACACGTGTTTTCTCCGATTGTATTGTTATACAATAGCAATCGGTTAATGGAGCCATCATCGCGCCAAGATAATACGCAGCTACAAGACATTGGCATAATGGCGTCGTAATTATGAAGACTTTTCTTATGAAAAATGATTGAACATTATTGATGATAATTATTACTGGCAGATGATACTTCTTTGTAAATTTGTTTAAGAGACTTCAGAGAAGTTGTCGCAAAAAATATGATCGCAAAAAAATACGTAATCAAAAGTTTTAATTCCGCATTGATTATACATATATTACTTAAATTATACTACATATGTAAAAAATTACACTCTTTTTAATAAAATGGTACATGTGTCTTATATATTTGCCGTATTTTTAAGTTTATAAATACTTCTTAAAAAGTTGTTTAGATAAGTAAATAAACAATTTGTTTATTACATAAAAAAATCAATCTTTTTTATCAAGAATCAAGATTGAATATAAATTTTTTACTTAAGAAAAAATTAGTTGCATCTCAAGTAACTATCGCTTAACCAAGTTCACAAGTTTGCATCGACGGTGAAAACTGCATTTTGTTGTTTTCCATCTCTTTCTGTTCTTTGATACACCGCTTGGAGCACACCCTTCTTCAATCAATTATTTAGCATCGCCACTGCTCCGTTACGAGATAAATATTCTGTCTGCGTAATGCGAAACTCTACATACAGCAATAGGGGTTGTGATACCAGCGTTCTCAACGATTACAAAAATGCGTAGCAATAGACTTCTGGGACTAATTTCCAGCAAAAGAGGCACGGACTGTCTCTTGACTTCTTACAGGGAGAATCGCTTAATGCACAAGAATAAAAAAAAGAAGTTATCTATATATTCATTTTTTCTGTAAATGATCTTTTCGTACTTTGAAAAATGTTTACGGATTTTTTTCAACATAAGTTTTTTGCATTGACTGTAAAATGTGAATAAATTAAGAATGTTAAATAAATAATACCATTTTTCATGCATCACAAGTTTGTTTCTTCACGTCAACACGTCTCCGCTATCGTTGACGAGCGGTCACTCTGCGTTTTTCTTATATATCTCATCTTTTTTCTGTTCTCATCAGTTCTGTTTCTTTTCATCACTTTCTCTTCTTCCTACTTGTGTGCTTTAGTCGAGTCGCTCTTTTCGTGTAGGGTTTATACCAGCTCTAAAGTGTAACATGAATTATTCCGGTGACGGTGAAAACGTCTAAGTGACACATAGACGCCTGACACCCAAATTGATCGGAACGCACAAATCACATTGAAAGACGTGCAGTACGATAGTATAGTTCTAAAAGAGAGGACTGATTTTATAGAAACTAGTTGCAGTAACAACAAAAAGAAAATAAGTAAGTGAGTAAGAAAAGAAGAAAGAGCGCATTCAGTATATTCAATATTCGATATATAATTGCAATATTACATCATAGATAACATAAGTTATGTTAAGAAACATAATGTATACTTATTTCTAATAAAAAAACTAATTATGTTCTTTAATATATGTCTATCCTTACACTGCTTATCAAATTACAAGCAATTATCCTAAGTTAAGGACATACATACGTTTCTAAATAAACATTTGGGACTAATTTGTACACAAATTACTATCGAAAATTTTAACTTAAAAGTATATGTTATTATATAACACTATTTTATTTTTTTTCAAGGGCAACAACTTTGTTATCTAAGAATCTTTTTACAACATAATGTAAAAGTTATATCAATCGTATCGGATATCTATAATATCTTACTTAAATTACGTATCTTGGATTTTTGTGCTCTCCAAAATATATTTATGTAGGTATTTATATATTTTATTAATATTTTTTAAAATTATGTATTACGTATAATATATTTGTGTTTTTATGTTCTCTCTCTCTCTCTCTCTCTCTCTTTCTGTAACAATATATTTAAATAAATTAACTACATGACCTTTTAATCTCTATGTTTGACATTTATTTATTAATGAAGTAGTACTGCGTTTCAATAGTCATTGCCAATCACTGAATATTTATAATACATATAACCATAACATAGAATAAAAAGAAAAAGACATGAGTGCGTAAATTGCATGATTTAGGAAATCTTGAAGTGACATGATTTTGGAATTTTGATAACTTTCATAAGATGGATATAATCTCTGAATTAATATATCAAACAACTCTGTCTTTTTACATAAGAGAGAATTAGTGTTCAATCAATTTAATTGCAATCTACATCAACTTTGATACATAATAGTATGGTAAATCGTAACTCTGTTGAAAGTGCAGCAAAAAGTGCTTTTTCCCCCACTTACGAAGGGAAAGATATACGTCTTCCCCATAGGTCGTGGAAAATGGCGGGTCGAGAGCTTGTCGACAGAGTCACCATTTTCAACCAGCGTACATAAAAGACGCGCTCGCGCATTTACGCGGTCGAACAGCCATTCCAGAGTGGCGCGATGACTAATCGATCGGTTGTGAGAAAGTTTCTAGTATCAAAGAATATTGGCCTATTCCTTCAGAAAAATCTTTGGATAGCACATACCGCAGGATATAATGAAATAACGTTAAAAAAGTTGATTAATAATAGAAATGAGGATTATTAGATGAGTCGAGTCTCATCGTGTTGTTAGTAATTTCAATAATTCTTGTTTTCACGCGTTGAACGTAAAAAATTAAATACATACATTAATAAAATATTGTCTGCTATATGAAATCTTTTGCTTATATCTCATGTACGTCTAAAGTTAAAAAGACGCAAGTGCTGCTGTTGCATTTACTTTACGGCGTCCATGATACGAAACTACTATAAGATGAACAAGTGGGAGACAGAAAGAGGAGGAGGAGCAAAAGCAGTAAGAATGTTCTCCGTAATTAAGTCCCGCTGCTTCCTTGACTCGATACGGCGCGTTTTCGAAGCGGGAAGAAGACGCGAGTCGACAATGGTGAGAGAAAAGAGAGAGAAAGAGGGAAGAAGGGAGGGAGAAAGAGGGATGAAGAGAAAAAGAGAAAAGACAAAGAGAGAGAGAGAGAGAGAGAGAGAGAGAGAGAGAGAGCAAAGAGAGCAGAAGAAAACCATAGTCGCGCAGAGAACACGCTGGCAGAAGAAGAAACACGAAGGAAGAAGAAGCGAGCAAGCGAGGGAAAAGGAAGAGGGTGAAAAAAGGAGGTACGACGATCGGACAATAAATAATACAGAGGAAAAAAGGCGATCGCCTGCAACATTCTGCTCAAATGTTAAATAGGTATCAATTTAACAGCGACCAATGCGCGCTGTTGTGGGCGTAAAACATCGCCGCCTGATTGGTCGCGCAAGCAACGGTGGGCTGGATGTAAAGTCTGACTTTGCGAGTCGGCGCGTCACGCCGTTCTGGTAGGGATACACCATCTGTTCTCGTCGGTATTCTCACAACGTCCCGTCTCTCTCGACGCGGCCAAACTGGTCCACGTATTCTCGCTGGCGCTCCGTTCGCCAAGTTAACAAAAGTCTCAGCGAACGGGCAACGAAGCGCTTCCCGTTTTCGATAATCGCGCGAGCACTTCGTTTTCATGAGATGCGACATTTCTTTGTGAGTTTCGTCAGTGTTTTTTCAAGTACGAAATATTGGTATAAAATTGTAAAAACCTCAAGAATTATAGATAATATGGTGTGATCAGAGTTTCTGTAAATTCGAAGTATTGATCTGAATCAGTGAAATATTTTCAGCGTCAAGTATTCCTTTATGGAACAGAAGAGGTATCCTTGTTTTCGTTCAAAATGACTGAAAGATCAGCCTCGAAAGAGGCTTGTTGCCTTTTGATTTATCTGCTGAATAAGGATATGATACGAGAGAATAAATTTTACTAGTTTCCAAAAACGTGGTGTATATTGATATACAAGATTATTGTTTATATATCAGAAAAACTGACCAATATAGTGATGAAAACAAGTGTTGAAGTGTGTTATATATGTATCACCTTTATCTAAAAGAGACCGAAGAAAATAAAATAGAGTAAATTGCGAGAAGAAATTTAGTGGCAAATGAACATCAAATAAAATCTTTGTATAAATGATACCAGTATACACGCATAGAAACAAAATGGCCGCCACTTAATGACAAATTTACGGAATTATCCGAAACAAATTGCAATAAGCTCAAATCGTTGCCGTATATTTCACAACTCGTTATATATACATGTATATATATGTATAATCTAGTCCTTTATCAAGTTTTTTTTTTATTGATCGTTTTTAATTAAATGTTAATGTTCTATTATCTACTATTTCACTCAGTGTTGCTTTGCAAATTATCATAAATGCATGATAATGTGATAAAGACAGCCACTATTTGAAGCACGCTATCGTCGCGAAAGTCGATTCTGAGCAACGTGAGTTTTCGCGAAGTAAAGCAGGAAATCATGTCAGAACACGGTGATAGTGATGTAGACGCGGCGGAGGAGATCAACGTAGATGACTCGGATTCCCGGAGCTGCAGTCCCCGTAATTATACGAGCTACGATGCCCGCCACATATCTCAGGAGACGTCTGAGTGCTCAACCTCGCCACTTCCAAGTCAAATCGGTGCAAGAACGCTACCGAACGACTCTTCGCGAAGTCACCCATTCAGCATCAGCCGTTTACTTGGCGAAAATGGCGTTCAAAATCTTAAAAGCCCATCCTCTGAGGAACCAGACAGCGACAAAGAGAGGAAGTGGTCGTGGGATGAAGGCAACAACAACAATAATAACAACAGTGATAACAATCACCAAACGTCTTCAGGCGTACCGGAAGATGGCAGATCTTGGAATCACGACGTTGAAGAAAAGCTTTCAGAAAAGGACGATGATGACAGCGATATCCGCACCAACACGTCGTCTGTTCATTGTGTCTCGACATCGGATCTCCTTGCCCCTTTCAGACTTTTTCCCACTGGCACAGGACTTATCTACACCGGTGGTAGCGTCATAAGAGTGCCGGCGCATCGGCCACCGGGTGCGAACGGTACACCGACTGGTGCCTTGCCCGCACAGACGTTGATACCGCCTTGGAGTTTGCAGGCTCTTCAACATACCCAGCAACAGGCTGCGGCGGCCGGTTTACACAGGGCGAGTCTCTTGGCGAATCTCGCTTCGCATCCTTTGCAGGCACATCCGCATCTCAAGGATAGATTGGCAGGTATGTGTATATTATTATACAAATCAGTTGATCTTGTGTGAACAAACGACTTAAACTATAAATATATTTACAATAATATGGGCCTTTTCTAATTAAAGAGAAATTATAGTGTTCAAAATAAGGCGTTCTGTAAAAAGTTTGTTTTTAAAACAACGAAAAGAGATATTTAGACGATTTGAAACATTATTTTTATTTATATATTTTTATTATTATGTAATTCTATTAAAAAAATACTGAAAAGAGTTCAGACTAGATTAAGTTAATGTTAAGCCGTAAAGTTAATGTTAAGACGTATCAAATTGGCGTCAAATAACCTAACATAGACTAAATGAAAAGTCAAAGATATAAAATAAAAAAAAAAAGAAGCAGATTTTACAACTTAACTAAATTTATTATAGAATAAACCACAGTTAAGCGCACGGTTTTTTTGCAAACATTTCTGTGGAACAATCAAACTCAATCATTTTTAATAGCCGCAAATGTCCTTTATTAAAAGTATTGTAACTTCTGTACATATGTATATATTGCAGCTATAACTATTTCGTTAACTTTTTGGTCACAAAAAAAAATTTGATCACAAACAATTACGTAATTTCAAACATTTACTAAAAAACTACAATTACATATACATAATAGATATATGTGTACATTATATAAGCGACATCAATTAGTAACGTAATGATACTATTAGTGACAGTTTCAAGTACGACAAATTAACAGTTATTTAATTTTAGTTTCTAATCGATAAAGGGATTTTTTATTATTAAATTCTCTCTCTTTCTCTCTCTCTCTTTTCTTAGATGAATAATGTAATAAAAGAAATTAAAAAATACAATAGATTAATTAATTTATATAAAACTATTTCAGTTTTTAACAATGTTGAATAAAAGCAAAATAACATCTTTAGACATAAATAATAATAATAATAAAAATAATAATTTTTTTAGAAATTGATAAGGAAGATACATATGGCTTATATAATTAAGTATAATTCTGTATCAGAGAAAAAGAAAGATATATCGAGCATTGCCAAAACATATATTAATTGGCTTATCTTTTTTGTTATTGTGGAATGTTATACTTCATCTCTGCAGCTTCAGAGATCATACTTGATATAGAGGTTCTCATTAATGTACCTCGGTAAGAAAAAAAGAAGTTTCTTTATCTTTATCTATTACTCACTCTTCTACTGCTTCTCTTGCCAAATTAAATTATATATTAAGACTTCTGTACAACAATTAAAGTATACGCTTCTTTGCGCATTTATTTTAATGTGATATAGAAGAAATGGAGAATTCATGCAATTAGCGAGATTGTCAGATATTATAATTCCATGTTATATTTCCTGCGACAGGAATCAAAGCGACAATAAGTCGCGAATAGATACAATCGAGTGACGAAATATATAAAGCGACGAGAGGCATGTTCCCGGATAGCAATCACCGATGTCAATTCCTCTAATTGGGATAGGTATATCTTTAGACGACAACCGGGCTCTAGGCGTAGGTCTTCTCCACTTTGGTGTCATTACTGCGCTTCGCGACTGCTAACCATATATAGAAGATTATCAATTATGTATTAACGGTGAAAATTATTCACTCGCGCCGTCGTCGCGATCAGCGCCTGAGTACGAAATCGTTGAAGACACGAGTGACATTTTAATGGTGTGCGGACAAGTCGAAGTCGTCACATTATCCTCTGCCATCTTCTGTTCTATAACCCTTTTTGTTCTCATAGACTAAGCTTTTTAGCAATCTCTATTTTTATCAAGTAATCTATCGCGAAGATATAGGATTTTGAACCCTGAATTTGATATTTAATCTGGAAAATGATGATAATAAATTATTAATTACTTACGATAATAACAGATGTAATAAAAGTATAAGAATTATATGTTTTGTGTTGATAAATATATTTTATAGAAATAGAATTTTATATAAAGAGTTATATGTTTTTTTTATAAATTTATGACACAAGAAATCTTCCTCTTTTTTGTTATTTGTTTCTCTCATGTTTCATCACATATTCTTTATTCTAGAGATATCTAATTTACAAAGACAATTTAAACTTGCGACTTGCATATCTGTTAAAAGATATAATTTTAATTAGCTCTTTAACTTGGGAAAAATATGTTGTATTTGAGAAATTTTGCCGCACGAGGGATTATTATATTGTGGAACACGCGGGAAAAAGGATGTAAACGTTAAAATGCACGTACGTGCAAAATACATAATTAGCGTATATTGGTGCATTCTTGAATGCTGACTTTTTCGTGCAGGTAATGAAGCCCGCTATTAGTGTGGCGTGAGTAAAATGTGTTTACGCGTACAAGAACTACATTATTGTTGCCTGATTATTTCGCTTGCAATACTTTTAATGTTCGAAAAAGAGAAAAAGAGAAAGAACAACATGCCATAGCACAATATACCAAAGCAATCCCTCAATTAATCAATTCTATAATATTAATATTATTTCATATAACATTAATATTATTTCTAGCGATATTTACCATTAAGTATTGTATACTTCTTTCTAATTATATATACCTTAACCCTTAAAGAATATAAGATGAAATCTATTTCATGGCTTTTATATTTTTTTAAATTCCTATTTCCTAAAATTCTATTAATGGAAATATTAGTTTCATAATTTAATTGAAATATTTCCAGACTGTTTTCTGCAATTAATTAAGTTTTTATCTGCATACAACATATGACACATGCAACAAATGTTTTGCATAATTAAAATTTAAAAGTCCAATTGTGACCATTTTTGTCACAATCGTTTGAACAAGGCAAAAATGCAAATTCTGTTTGCTGCCATTTATTTAGCATATTATGGCGCGACATTATAGTTGGATCAATCGCAACGCACACTTTCCAAAAGCTATTTAACTCGCATAAAATATAAATAAAAGCAACGTTACACTTGACAAGCGTATACGCCGTGTTATTTGCTTTGTGCTTCGACTATGTCCCGGCACCTGTCATTTTGATACTAAAATGACACGCCGCATTCGATTAGAATCGGGAGAGCTTCGAGGCGGTCGGAAACGCCATGTTACATGAAGATATCGCGCTACATAAATCCGAGACAATTATAAATAGAAACACAACGGTAAGTGCTCGATTATTTTCTCCGACATCATTTTATGTATAATATCGGTAATATCGACATTTCATTTCTTCTATAGTTTCAAAGCGATGTACGATACGACACTCGACATGAGTTCAAAATATTTTCGATCAATTAAAGTTGCGGAAATAACGCTATAAAATTCGGACGTTATAGCTAACTACTACAAAAGTAGGCTGCAATTTATGTTCAGAGAACCAATTTCGCCGATTTGACATAATGATCTTTCTTTCCCTGATCATAAGCCAAAACTCGTGGAGCCATTTTTAGTCACTAGCGTAGCTTGAAACTAACTAAATGCAGAAATAAAATTATACTATTTTTATAATGCTTGAAATTTACATTTATGTTAATTTACTTGTCGATATCGATAAATATTTGTGTGTAAAAAATAATATATTCGTGAATATCAAAAGAAAAAGATCTTATCAATGTTTGTTGTAATGTATATTGATAGATATAATAATCTCTTTTATCAAGCATGTATAAGTAATAGCTTTCTGAAAGTAATGAAACAATATAAAGTACAAAATATAGAGTATATGTACAAGGAAGTTGCGTTGGAATGAAGCTACGCCAATGCAACTGCAGACTACGTTTGTCGTTAAAAGTGAGTTTGAACGATTCTACGAATGAAGCCTACGAACCAAGTCCACATTTTGAACTACTTGTTGTGAATTGGTATGAGAATGCGCTTCAAAACTTGCAGTAATTTAAACAATCGTCAAAAAGACTCGTAAATCTTTATCTAACACGAATTTTAAGCAGTAACTTTCTAAACTTCTTATTATTATGTTATTTTTTGGAAAAATAATCCATAAAAACAACGCAGAATTCAAGTTAGAATTATTTTGTATTATCTTCAGAAAGCTCTTTAATTGGTACCCATATTCTCCACTTTCCGTTTCAATTGACTTCCAGTCAATAAAGTGTCGATTTACTGAAAATAGAGAGAATTCCTCTGAAATAAGTCTATCTTTCGAAAATTCTCAATATGTCATGTCACTTAATAAAAAATATAAAAAAATAATTTTTAATAAAACATTTTTGGACATAAGTTTATATAAACTTTTTTTGCCTACTTGACCTGATTAACATATTGCATAAGTTTAGTCTTGATCTATAAATATAAGAGTAAAAATTAAATTGTTTTGATAAAATCTTTATATTGTATCTTTATATTGTATATTTCTTTTTCACACACACAATATTTTACTGTTTTAGAAACTCAGAGATAGGAGAAAAAGAAAGAAAAAAAGAAAGAGAGAGAAAAAGAGATGATATAAAGATACTTATTAGACCTACTACAATGACACTCTCAGAATAAATACGAGTATCTATAATATGTAGGTTTCGGAATGGTTTCGAATTGAACTCTGTTCAATTGTAGCACTACGAAACGTAAGGCAACACACGGTTCATAACCAGGCCCAATAATCCTCGAGCGATGCGTCAATTATTCTGGGTTTCGAGAACGTTAGCTGGCAACAGTAATTTTCTACAATATACGCTCTCCACGCAGAAGCATTCAATACTAATTAGAGTTTCGCACTTTTACATCCGTATATTACTCCTCTGATTTGCGCTCTTCTGGGAAACAGTTACAGCACAATGGCACGACGGTACACGAAACACGGCAAACCGCGATATTTTCGAGCACTTTCCTTACGTAACATAAAACAAGAGTAGTAACTCAAAATATCGCGATCGGTGCGAACAAAAAAGTCAAGAAAGATTAAGTTTTGCTCTATCCAATGGTGTTGAGAAAAATGTAGTTGGTTTGTGAGGACACACAAAGAAGGTACGGAAACAGCAGAACGACGCAATGTGTCGATGCGCTGTGAAGCGCCTCAGGCCAGAGATAAGCGGGTACCAGGAACAGAGAAAAAAGGCATTGCGTGACCAAAACCTAAGAACCAGAATCCACATAAGCGGTCGGTGCGGCACAGCACCCTCGCCGATCAAATTGTCCGAGTGTGTACGTTCGTCTGTGAACACCTATACTGTCTATGTATGTACTGTCTATGTATGTGAATCATGTAAGTGTAGTATAAACCAGTAATTTCTAAATATATCAGCAGAGCCACACATATTCGCATAGCAATATCGTCGTAGCCCGATTGCCGTCGTTAGTATATCATTAGCGTGTTTAACGACAGTTTAGTCGTTGCGATTTGTCAAAACGACTTCGGCATCGTGTACTGTGCACTTTCGATGATGATATGTATTTCACCAGCAGATTTCTGCGGTTAAAGTGTTTAACTTCGCTGATAATTCTTTAACGCTAAACTTCAGTCTCCAAAATATTTAATACTTTCAGTGTGAAAAAAGAAAAAAAACAAAATCTTTTTATATTATTTGACGAAAATTGTGAAGAATTAATAAATAATAAAGTAAAATTGCTTAAAAGTAACAAACATATTAACTGTCTCATTAAATAAATTCTATAATAGCATTCATGATTTTTATCGTAATTAAAGTAACTTTTTTGCACGATAAAATTTCTACAATTTACGCACAAGTTTTATAATAAAAACGAAACGAATTAAACTTATATTTTTGTGTATTTTGCGCATTATACATATATCTAATATTGTTTACTAAAATCGGAAACACAACAATATATATTCAGTATCTATATTTCTATTTATCATCATCAAATTCGGTGACTGCGAACGACAGTAGATACATTATTACAAATCACAGTAAAAATGCTTTCAGCTACCGAATTGATGATTCAAGGTGCCGGAAAGATCAGGCTGGCGTATCGAAACGGGAATATCTTTAGGATCGAGCACATGGAATAGCCGCGGGGCGCACCTCGCAGGAAAACGTTTCTTGGTATTCGGTGCAATTTGCTTTCGCGCAGAGCTCTGGTTACGCTGTATTATTAGCGCTAGACGCGCATTTCATTTTTCGGATCGTTTATAGCGGAAACATAGAGGCAATTGACCCGTACCGATACTTTACTTTGTGACAAGCAAGAGTTTGTAATATTTAGCAAATATATCGTAAATTTGAAAGTTTAGGTTTTATTTGTAAAAACAGCATTGCACAAAAGATCAAAAATTTAAAATAGAAAATAATGTGGCTTCTTAGTAAACTAAGTTACAAAAATCAGCTTTGTTTAAAAAATCTGATTTTTTATTTTTAATCGTTTCACAGAAAAATTTATTTTTAAAAAATT
>QVOB01007585.1:0-49828 GCA_014839585.1 Pseudomyrmex concolor | reverse complement strand
GAAATAAATCGCCACTTTTCCAAAATTTTTGTTTTTTTTTTGTAGGCTAAGTACTTATCGGACTGCCCACGTATATATATATATATATGAATACATATATATACATATATTTGTTAAGATTCATATTTAAATACATTGTTGTACGATTATACTTTGTAATATAAATATTTTTTTATGTGAACATTTGAATGAAAAATCTCAACATGCATCGCCCGTCGCGCCTAGAGAGATTTATCTTTCTACTCTACGAACGATTCTCTTCGCATTTAAGATTTAATGACTCTCCGTGCGCGCGCGCGTGTGTTCCCGTGTATGACTGATTGTATCGACGGCTCCGTGACTTGGCTCTAAAGCCGCTCGCTTCTGTTCGCGCAAAACAGGCACCGCCGTCAGCGATATTACGTCAAATGCTTGTATAACCAGCAACTGCTATTGTATTTCTAAAACTTGCGTGTGTGTGGCTGGATTTATATTATTCGATTTCAAAATCTCATCCAAAGATTATACACTTCATTATTTTCTCACATAATTTAACACAAAATTACACGTCTCTTATATTATATTTTTTTAATGTAATTTCTTTAATGTAATATTTCTGTTCTATATGACCTTTCGCGCAATATATATTCTCGCGATACTTATACGCCGTCAGCAATGCTAAAACAATTCCACGCGTGACGTTCCACGAGACGAGCTATTTCGCATAGAATGAGTCAGCTTATACGTTCGCATCAGAATGCGTCGCGTTAAGCTGCCTTTCGGAAATACACTCGGGGTTGAAACAGCGGTCACATAAACCCGACTCTGCGTCGGACAACAACCAGTGAGATCCTTCCGGCAGGTTACTCCGCCAATCAGTCAGATTATGCTGAATCCGGGAGAACGCGGTACGTACGTTATCAGCCGGTACATAGGGCACGGTCGATGGGTATGGTCGTACATGTACGCGTACACGACGGCGGTTTGGTCGCGCGACCGCGTCTGGTTTCGGTGGATGGACGGGTGGTTCTGGTCAGAATGCCGAGGGTCGCCGTACGGTCGTCGGTACACGCGTCGTAAAGTGACGATCAGATCAGGATGCAGGAAATTGGCCGGATTCGCGAGCAATGGGCCATGCTGATACCGGAGTCGGTCCGTGTTTACCGCGGATATCAGCCCGAAGTGTTGCGGTACGTGATCGACACACACATACGCGCGACATCCTTACACGTGTCCGACGTGCTGTGCGTGTCCGAGTGCGTGGGACAAATTTCGACGCGCGATCCGCACGGAGCCCGGGGCGGCGAATCGGCGCGCGACCACTACGACGCGACGGTACGGATTTTAATAAAGATAACACGTCGAGGATTTGACGACGCCGCTTTGACGACGTCGTTTTGATAGGCGTCTGGCTACTCGTTGCTCATTTCAGTTTATTAACAATATACGACGGAATATCATTTTCCGACGTACAGTACAGCTCACTTTGATTACGGTCGCTCAGTGAAAACTCATCACTTCTCTGATATTATTATGGAAAACGGCGACAGAGCGTTTAATTATATAAAAATGATATCGGTATAATGGGAGAGACTTATTTCACTTCAGTTAGAAAATACGAAATGCGTAAAATTGCATTAAAACTTTGCAATAAAAAATTTTGTCTCATATTCTGGAAGCGTTCTGATACCATACACGTTATATAGAGTTATGCTTGAATGATGTATACTTGTAAACGCGCATCAAACACGAGTGGGCGGTATATTTGTATCCTCAATCGAGTTCGCTAGTCGATATCGATCAGGTGTGTTCCGGCATGACGGAAACCTCATCATCCTCCGATGACGCGACGAGACCATGATTCGACATAGTTCTTCGGCACGCTCCAATGTCGTGCCATTAAGCGTAGATAAGCCAGTGGCTAGAGCCGCACGGCCAATATTGAATGGTCCGTGTACGCAGTTTGCCCGGAGGGGTTCGCAGCGAGCACGGGGGTGGTTGTGCATTAGTGGCACCATTGTGCCAGCCGCCCTTCAAATCCATATTACTCGTGTAGTAGTCAGTCAGTGTCCGTCCGTCCACTCTCTCTCGCTTCCTACCTCTCGCCGCGCATCCGTTCGTTCGAATGCGCGAGTATTTGGGTATTCTGTGTATAGAGACTGCTGCTGCCGACCGAACGCGCTCTATATGCAAACCACCGCGTAATGAGTCGCTTCGTCGCGATTCTCCGGGAAATACCTTTGCCGCGATGGACATTAATGTTCCTTCGCAACTTTGAACGAGAGTAAAAACGAGTCTAAAAGGAAACGCGTTAGTTTTCATTGTCTTTTCATTGTCAGCTCTTTCGGAATAAAACCCGGAAAACGTAACTCTGTTTTGACTATAACTAATTTATATAAATAGTCCGTTTTAAAACGGATATTATTAATTAATTCGCATCGTAATTGTGGCGATCACATATTATTTTCAATACGTTTGATCGAGACACTCGAGACATCAACCGTAACAGATTCGTAGTCGCAGGTCGTAAGGATCGCATGTCGCGGCCCCTCTTCAACAATGGCTCGTCAACGTGCGAAACGAGATGACACGGCCGGGCGCGTGTGATAATTATTCTCGCGTCGCCACGTCGGAAGAGGGACGGAGGGAATCATGCGAGTGCGAGTCTATAAACTCTGTGTGCTGCTCTCTCGCCGAGCACCGCGTACAGAGAGACGGCGCGCGAGAGTAGACCACGACGATGACGACGCGACGGTGAATATTGCAGTCGCGAAAGAGCAGGTTTGCGCCCGGCATCAGTCGACGTCGCCGGCATAATGTTTGGCATAGCTTGTCGCAATATGTTACGCACCATCCAGCGAGCACGGCGCGTCCCTCCAATCGGGTTACTACACAAGTATATTCCTGAGCCGTGTTCCTCATATATAGGCCTGCTGCACATACAATCACTGTGACCGAGCGAAATCTCGCCCCCTAACTGCCAAGTTCGTAATCACACCGCGCTAAATAACGCACCGGCATCGACCAGCTGATTAAACGGGAGCGCTTTATCGCGAGCGCGCGCGCGAGAGTGTGTGTACGTTACGTATATGTACATACATATAGTGCGCGTTCCGCGCTGACACACGAGGATTGAAAAAACTCACACACTATATATTACGTCGTGACGGAACAATGTAACTCAATTAACGAGTAAAAAAAATTTTTCCGACAGTTTGCGTTGATTAATCGCAGTTACATTCACCGAACAAAATTGAAAACTGTTTTTCTAGTACAGAATGTAACTTTTATGTGTGTATTAAAAAGAACTCTCTAGCTCTTTAAAAGTGGAAATAAAAAGTCATTAAAGTATCTTTTTATTACGTATCTATTTATTAAGTATCTTTTTATTACGTGAAGAATTTTGTTATAAATTACTGCGCTTTTATCAAGAGCACGATAAAAAGTTCGTCTTCACACACGTAATTTCATGTGATAATTTTCTCTAATGTATGTATATTGCATTCATTTTATAATGTATATCAGATTCTTTATTACATTATAACGCGTTAATAGCTTCTGTTTAGCGCGGGTGGTGTGTCAAATTATACTCCACGGGAAGAACCGGGCGAAATTGCCATTCTCGATGTGACGAGAGAACGTCGTCGTCGTCGTCGCGCACGAATAGCGCGTACACAGATAGCTCTCGTATATATCACCATGCTGGCTGGTTAGCCAGCATCAGTCGCCGTCACCGGCATAATGTTTAGCATAGCTTGTCGCAATATGTTACATACCATCCAACGGCGTTCCCGTCCCATCGTCGAATTGTGTTAGTGTTGGTGTTTCGACGGGCCCCGCGTCTCCATAGGCAGTTCGCGATGGGATGGGCGACTGATTTCACCTCGCCCTCGTCGCCCCCCATCGTTCTCTATTCGGGGGAGGTGATGGCCGCCTGTCAGCGTATGCTAATCACGGTAATAGAGCGAACGTTGCGCCGAGGCTTTGCCAAACCGCGCTAATATTTTGAAATAACATCGACTGTGCGCCGTTTTCGCGGAGGGACGCCTGACTGTTTCGAAAGCCCCCGAAACGGACATGCAATTTGGAGGGACTCGTCATTTCCCGTTGATCAGCCCCATGATTATGTGAACGAGCGGGGAGCAATTCAAGGTAGAATATTGCGTTCCTTCGGTGACTGATAACGTTGATTGATAACCCTCAATTATTAACCTTCAGAGTCGATCAAAAATTAATTTTCTGTTCTCCTATGCGTTTCTGTTATATTGTGTAAATAGTGAGACACACATGTCGCACCTATTACAAAGCGAGAGAGACAGTTTATGGTAATTTGTATAATTGAAAATTGGATGATTTAAAGTAACAGCGATGTATGAAACAAGGGAGTGAATCCGAGTACTTTAAAAACGGTGTCCCTAATCTCTTTGCGTCCGTGTTATTGGTTTGAATTCAGACCTAGGGTGAGGGTGCGCATTAACGGGACGCTCCGTATACGATATAGGTCCCAGGGTGCTAGTAGCATTACCAGCCAAACGCGCGGATATTATAAATTCAAAGTCAAATGTAGCGTATTGTAATTTCTCCGAGATATCACTTAATGCAATCTGCGCATTTCTTGCCGTGGAAAAATCGCTCTGTGTTTTCCACCCGCGAATCCCGGCGAATCTGTCTCTCATTTGGAATTATTGTTGTCACTGAATTAAGATAAATTTCATTGATAAGCAAGCCTTTTCTTTGATTTGTGCGAAAAATTTATAAATTTTATTCCGTCTGCACGGAAGAAATTTTTTCTTCACAATTTTCTTATAATTGGAAAGAAACAATCTTCAAAAATCTTTGCAAACATTATAGTTTTTCGAAATATTTGTTTGCAACATTTTTAACTAATTTATCTATTTATTTTGTTACGATTACGTGAGATGCGAAATCTAAAATAGTACTTTACGCTAAAGTAATTATGTACCTACAAAAATAAGTGTGCACAAGAATCTCATTGTGCGAGAAGAGAAAGCTCGGTGCATATCCACGTGAAATTAAAGTACTACTATCTCCCAAGCATGACAAGAGAAGACAGTTCCGCGACTGTCGTTAGGCAACGGGAATACAGGATTACGTCTTGCTCCTCTCATCTTCGTCTCACAAAAAAAAAATAAATACCCTCGAGCGCGAGCAGAAAAATAAGCCCTTAAAGAGGCTGATGAATTTTAAATCAGCCGCGCATTGAAATCGGGAAAACGTCTCCATTGCCGAGAGGACTTTCAAACCCGCCCGGCGTCGTCCTCCCACCGTGCCATCCCACTTTCAGTTTTCATCTCTTAATAATACAGAGGCACTAATACCCTGATCACATATTCTCGAGGATGAAAGGTAAATCTTACGCTCCGGGCAAGTTATAAGGAGCGCATTAATTCCATTAGAAAAGGCGTGCGCATCGCCCTTCCTCCTCAATTCTGAAGGGACAGGTTCCTCGGATCCGACGTGTTCTCTTGACACACAACGAGACATGATCGTTCCCATGCACTCTATTAAAAAAAAAAAAAATCATATCGTGCGAGTAGATGAATATTATCTAGATAAAAATATAAAACCGTCAATAATGCACGAAATTCCATATATAATCGTTTACATTGCATTATTTAATTTCAAGAATTATGGAATTTTTATTTAAAAAAAAAGTACAACAAAAACAATAAATCTATTGATTTTAAATTAGTAACTTTTTTCGTGCAATTTATTTTCGAAATAAACGCACCCGCTTTCTCCTGTTATAATTTCTTCGCAATTTACGCAAACGTTGTGGTCTCTCGTACACGCGATAAAATCTGCTACGGAATTCTTAATGTAAAAACACGACGGCGGGATCCACGACACGTTTGCACTCGTAAAAGACCGCCGAATGTCTTGAGAGCATTGAATGCCGTGTGCTACATACACTTCTCTTTTTCTCTCTCTTTCTCTTGAAGCAGATCACGCGAGGGATTTTATGAAAAGCTCTCCCTAATTCTCGCTCGACGACGATGACGGGGTTGGCCGCGATATACACGGTCGCAATATCACAACCAGCGCGCATCGTAAAAGTTATTATCACACACACGACAAACGACGCGATTCCGGCTGCACGTGTCTCGGGACGAGACGAGACGCATCGCTGAGCGTGGTGACCGTCAGTGCCATTTTTCATGTCAGACAAAATTTTTCGCGTCAAAAGGGATACCACTCCTCCACCCCCCCAAACCTCTTTCGACGTTACTGGGCGCGGCACGATTCTCTTAAAAGTTCGCAATAAGTCACAACCGAAAAGGGTAGGAGAAGCGAGAAGAAGCGAAAAGGGATCAAGCGCGACGAGAGCGCGAAGGATGGGAGGGAGCTAAGGGGAAAAAAGAGAAAGAGTCGTCGTCGGTCGATCGGCGCTCAAGAGTCGACTATCCGACGCGCCACCCCCTGGGAAATCGCTTTAAACCTTTTAAATTCGAAACCCAGCCGAAAAAAAGAGGCGAGTCTTCTCTCTCACTCGAAGAACATCGAGACGGTATGTACATATAGCAGTCGCGCTAGTTCTTCTCCGCGCCACATAAATACATCGCGCACGGAAGAGGAAAATCTGTTTAAAATATGTTCCTTCTCTCTTTCGCCATTTCGCCATGGTCGTTTGCCACGGCGAATAGCTAAATGCTTTTTGCGAGAGGCCATTTAAATCTTTACCTTTCGTTCGCCCTCGTCGTCCGTCTCGCGATCTCTCTGCGTTTTCCCTTTCTCTCTCTCTCTCTCTCTCTTTTTCTCGGCGCGAGAGCTTATCTTTTTTCCCGGAAGGACAAAACGCGCGCGGCGGTACGCGAATAAGAAAAACGGGAGATCGCTTTTCTCTTGCGCGCGCGTATTTGACTTTGTTTGTTATCAATTCTCCTTATCCAATCCCGAGCGGAACCTTCGGTAGCGCGCACATACGATATCTTTGAAGTATCTGCAAATATCCGCGCATACGAGGTAAAAGCAAACGTATTTTAAAGCGATGCCAAGAGTTTCTGTTTCCTCTTTCCGCCCTTTCGCTCGACAAGTCTCGTCTGACTCTTTGCTCTTGCGTTTTATCGAGATTGGCCGCGGCTGGCTGACGTTCGCCTGGGTGAAGTCCCGCAGGAAATGAGGAGCTCCGCGAATGCAGCCAGCCGGCACAGAGAGCGAGCCGGAGAGATCCAGAAGGAGAAATTCCGCGGAACCGAGACGCGCGTCCTCGCGAATATACGCGCGCGATGCGCGACGCTCTTTCGCCTCGTTTCAGATCGCGACACGAAAGTTTCTGTCTGCTCTGCTGTCGCGTATGCATGCGAGAATGTACGCGCGGGGTTTACATGTTGAGAGAAACGGTGACTAGGCTATTCGCATCGCGAATTCGAGATGACAAGGCCCCCGGGAACGCTCGGCGCTCGCTCTGTCTCGTGCTTGTTGTTCCCGCGCAATATTACGAACGAGCTAAATGGACTTCGATCCGCGACTCTCGTTCTTATTCGAATGGAAATTCTGCCTGGCGAATAGAAACTCCGCCGCGTGTGCCTTGTGGGCTTTCCCGGTTTTTCCATTTTTCACGAGATGATGTCGGATGAAGTATAACATTTTCTCCGCTATTTGACGAGACACGCTTTGGTTTTATTGTTTGCGATTTAATCGAAGTGAATGAAGCAAAAAAACAAAAATCCGACGGAATGTGTAAAATTAACTTTTAATATATCCATCCCTTACGACTCTCGTGTACATAAATCGGATTTTATTGCATGCTAAGTATCAGGCTTATGTCCTTCACGAGGCGCAACGGTCTTTTTATTATAACTCGAAGCGATTATGTTTGCACCTGCGTCGAGAATCTTTTTCGATCGAGATCGCGCAGCGTAGAAGACTCGAAAGGAGGCTAAGTCCGCCACTGTCCGTGAATTTGTTTTGCTGCTTCGATTAATGAAAAAAAAAAAAAAAAGTCGTCGGGGCGCTTTACGAAGGCTGCCGCAACCATGCGACCTTAATACCAACTACATTTTACCCGTCGCGACTTATCTGACGAAATCAGCTACAACATTCTCGTGTTTTCTTCGACGTTCCATCTCGGCAATGTATTTATAGACACATGCGATGTATATATGCTTCATTAAATTTTCATAATTAAAAACTCATCGTTTTTAGAGAGAGTGTAACGATCGTACAACAAAGCTCTTTAAAAAAATGTCTATCTGTCTGAACTTTTTATCTTGTGCATTTTTTTATTACTCTTCGATTCATGAATATATTTTTTCTCAAGAGAGAGTGACCTTTTCTTTAGAGAAGTAGTTATCGATTAGGTTGAGCAATTCAATCAAGAATATATTTAAATAGATAAGCGCTATCGAAAGAGCCGATAAAAGATTTTTGAAGAATTCTTAACAAATGTCACTTGTGAAAAGACGTGGATGATTTGTTAGCTCGATAAGAGGGGCTGAGAGAGCCGTCGCGACGAAATCTCTTCTTTGATCTCCCTCTTCTCTCGACGCTTCTTCCGATCGAACATGCTTTGCGGGCGGCCATCCCCGTCCACCGCCATTGTAAGTAAATCGGTCACTTGAGCGCTCATAAATGACGAAGAGAAGCTGAACGAAGTACGCCTCGGCGGCGACGCAGGTCGGTGAAAGATAAAGGACGAGAAGGAGAGAAAAGAACAGACGAACCCCCCAAACACCGCGGAGAATTGACCGTTTTGGCCTCCGTCCCTTCCCTCCCTCCCCCCCCCCAAAACCGATGTCCGGTCAGCACCCTTGACTCGAACGTTGCCCTCCCCGTGTACAGGACTTTTATGGCGCATAAATATCAAGAGCTCTCCATGATATCCCTACTGTATTATCAGGAGACGCTTACGGCGAGGAGGACGGCGGAAGGGAATCCAGAACTGTTATTTGGCGCAATTCTATATCTCCTGTCCCACACCTATTTCAGCACGCGCGAGATACTGGGAGTTCCGGAACAACTGCGTGATGCTGGACTTCCGCCAATTCCGACCGCTCGGATGGAGGAAGCTAAAGCACACACAGGCATTCCGGCTCGCGCGCCGTACGAAGCTCTGCGGAGCTCGCGCCCAAATTCAATCTACCGTCCGGTTCATTCTTCCCTTGGAAAAACGAAAGGCGAAGGCTATCGCGCGCGAGCGAGCCGGCTACCAAAGGCACTCGCCGCTTCGACAGTCGGCGAGTCCGATAGAGCCGTAATTTCTTCAGGCAGAATTGCATTTACGGAAATGGGGGGCGGAGAGAAGTCATCCCCTTGTAGACAAGGATTGCGAATCGTGGAAATTCTCTGATTTTCCCGGAGTGAATCAACGGTGCTCGAGGTACTCGATGGGCAACGTACTGTGAGATCGAAACTGTCGGCTACGTGAAATAACGCTTGCAAAAGTTTCGTCCGCACTTTTAGCGATAAGCTCGTATTCGAATTTCAAACAAAACAAGAGCAAAATCTCTCGCGTTTTGCTTTGATCTTTCGAACGTGCGTCGAACTTCAAATCTCTCTAGATGTGATCGCACGAGTCATTTGTCAGATTTTTATCTTAGCTGTAAATAATTCTCGAAGTGTACATGACGATCAAAGTTTTTTTCTGTTCCGCTGTTGGAACTCGCGACGGAGCACGAATCCTCGCGCGGTCTCTCTCGTAATCTCTTTATCTGCAGCTTCTTAAATCTCATCCGTCAAGACTTCTCAAGAGTAGAAGGCTTCGGAAAAGCCGAAGAGCTCTCGCTCACTCTTGCGTGGCGCAAACGAGGCTGGTAATTTCTTTAACTTCCCCGGCTCTCACCCTCCCCTCGGATCGGTAATCCACGATTCCCATCGCGTATATATCGGGTATAAGAAATTCACTGAGTCGAGAGGGAGATCGCATATTGTCAGGCCATCAGCGTCCCTCGCGCCGTCGCTGCTGTTGCTGCCGGAGCTCTTCCCTTCGACGCGTTCGTCTAACTACGGTCCTACACACACTTTTTTCTCTCTCTCTCTCTTTCTCTCTCTCTCTCTCTCGCTGTCTCGAAACACGCCGGTGGGGTGGGCAAGAGGTATATCGCCCCTATCTGTATCCGTGTATGGTTCCAATAAAACGGGAACCACTCACAGCTTTTGTGTCGGATACCAGTGGCGGTGCCTGCCGAGTGGCGCGCGGAAAGGAGCGGGGAGGAGGGGCTAGTGGTTGTTATCGGCCATCAGGTTTTATATCCGTGCCGGAGGGACGGACGGGAGAGAGAACGGAGACAGGCGGTAGCGAAGGGGACGGTCAAACGATACTGGATACCGCGTGTTTCACAAAGATTCTATGAAGATTGCCCGGGATTTTATTACGGGAGAAATGTCGGTTAATAAAAATGAATACAAGGCGAGAGCGAGAGAAGAATTGCGAGGGAGAAAAAGACAGGAATAGAGCGAGGAACGAAAAGTGTGTTTCTTTTTATCCGTCCTTCGCGCCCGTTTCGCGTGTGCGCTCTTCTTTCTCCGGGATCCTGCGACATCTCGGTCCTCGACGATGGGCAGGCGATTCGAAAGCGCGATTTCGCGTCGGACGCGTAAACTCCGTCGTTTAGATCACTCGAAGTGTGTTCGGAAAAAGGCAGTTCTGGTCCCGCGCGGGCCAGACGCGTTTATCTTTTTTTTCCCTTCGTGACTCAGCAACGATCGACGTCGAGATCTCTCGCGAGATTGGACGGCGTGAAATGGGTATCGATCCGCGCGTTAATGGGCGTATCGTACGTCGGGAAATTATTATAACGAAACGTTCTCACGAATATTTACGATCTAGAGGCGACGAGATTGCCCACCCACTTCTTTTTTGGCGCGCGCGTTCTTTATCTCTGACACAAATATCGACGGCTTAAAATAAAATACGAGGTCTCCCGCAATCGGCGCAATGATCAGCGTCGGAAAAAACGATTTCCGCGAGTGCGATTAATGCGAGAGAGAGAGAGAGCTAAGTTGTATGCGCTCTGTTACCATTCCGGCATCGATCGCGTTTCTCGCGGCGTGCAACAGTTTTGCCGCGCCGTCAGAACGATCGGTTTGCAAATTCTCTCGGCGCAACGCTCTCTCGATAACTCCGGAACGGTAATACACCCTCGATAAATACAACAGACGCGATTGACGCGTCGCGGTTGCTACCCGCAAGTAATCCGATGCTTCGCCAACGAAGTTTTAAGTGCTAATTCATGCGCGCTCCGGAAAACGACGATATATCGAATCATCGAATCAATAGGGACCTGTCTTCGCGTCTTCGGGCAGAAAATTCGATGAAACGCGTCTCGACACGCGTGGCGCCTCGCGAGGTAGACGGAGATAAAAGGCGTCGCATGCAAAAGGGCGCGAACGAGGAGAAATGAGTCTACGCTTCTTTCCTTTTTTTTCCGAGAGCGATCGTTACGTAATAACAGATTTTCCAATGATCTTGGCGGTAAAAAGATCGGGGGAATATATGGAAGTTGAACGACTTACGCGCGCGAATGAATAAAACAGAAGCTTTATATAAGCTCCACAAGCTGTTATTTTCCTCATATTTTTACGGTAGCGGTGTTTCGTACGAAACAGATTTACAATTTCATATTTGGTGAACAATATATAAAAGATTGGGAAATTTCTCATTTATAGAAAAAATAGATTTATAAATCAATTGATCACATTATCGTAAAAAATATCGATTTTTAGAAATGACATTATATCCGAAATTAATTTATCGGTAATGAGACACGATGTCGGCGCGTGTTCCCGGCGTATGTGATTACAACCGAAAACGATTCCGTTCAATCAATTTTAGCGTTAACACAGATGTTCGTATCTATCGATTATTCAGTCGGCGAGCGAACCGTCGTTTCACGACGCATTGCTATTCAACATTGATCCATGGCCGGAGCATAATAAAGCAGCTCGATCCGCATCCATCTCGTCTCCCGTTCCCCGTCGTTCTGCTTTTACGTAGCGGCGTAAACGAAATTCGTCTTCGTTCGTCGAAGAACGGTCGGCGACGACGACAGTGTCTCATCCAATTTTTCAGGAGCGCGAGCTCTGCCGCGAAACGAGTCCGGTTAATCCGCCGGAATCTCGCTGACGTAGCTGCTCCGCTTCTCCGTGGCATAAAGCTATACTGATTCCCCGAATTCCAGCCGCGATAGCTCACTGTCGATGTCGAACAGCCTCGAGCATTTGTCGATGGAAACGACGGAGGATAAAAAAAGCAAGAGGGACAAAAGAGGAGGAAGCAGGAAGGTCCCTTCTTGTTTGCTCGATCTCGCCCGCAATGGGGTCAGAGCCGAATCGACTGCCCTGTCATTTGTGTAACCGAAACGTACGAGAATTCGTCAGGAGGCAAAATGAAAAGAACTTGCGATCCGAGAATATGTATTGTTGGTTGCATCCGCAATAATTTTATTAATTATCGCTCTCATATTAAGACATCAATTTTTGGAAGACCTGATGTCCAGACCACACAATCGCGTTGGCGGACGACGCGAAGACTTGAACTGTCTTCGTCAGATAATAAAAGATCTCACATGTGTCGTCAGCATGACGGATCGCATGCATTTGTAACAATAAAAGGTAGGAGTCTCGATGTCTGGCCCTCTAACTCTCTTCTTTCAGTGACACGAGATGAACTTGATGACCTCTTCCTCAAAGATAAGGCCGATACTATCGTGCGTCCTAAAGCTGAGTGATGGAAGTCGATTTTTTTTCTCTCCCTCGAATTAGTTTGTTACGGAATAATTTTACGAATTTAAATATCTCTTTACATGTTACCGTTCAAAGTAAATCGGTTTTATTGGTTTTACTTTATTTTCCGCTTTTACTTATTCCTCGTTCTTACTACAATTTTATTTCTTCGAGATAGAAAGTCAATATTCGATGCGAATCGTCTTTTCATTGGATCAAAACGAGAAACGAAAGGTTTACACACTTTTGTCCTTCCTGACGTTGTTCATCGTTCACGACTATTCGTCCGCATCATAAATCTCCGCGCAACCTAGTTCCCCGTCGTTATTTGACTATAAGCGTGTTACTTTTTTGATAAAGCGATTCCGTTTTCTCTCAACGGGAATGCGCGTTCGTTCGGTCGGTCGCTCGCATTACGTTTTCAAAAGATCAAGCGTGTCGCCTCGCGATCCGGGAGACACATATAAGGAGGCCCGAGTCGATTGTAACAATGCAGCCTGACGTATACCTGACATAAGTCAGTCGACAAAGACCGCCCGAAATTATCTATGAACGCGAAGAGAATAGAGCGTGATGGAGCGGAGATTCCGTGACCGACCTACGTAACGTCGATTCCGGAAGGATTCGTCACGGCGAGGCTTCGAAGTTTTGAAAATATTTTGCCTCTACATCGGAGGTCGGGTCGCGTGTCTCAATATTTTTTGTTAACCAGGACGCTTTTCATAGTTTAAGCAAGACGTATGGCATCGTTCTTCTCTTCGCTTCGCGTTTGTGTGACCGTTTTCCTTTCCCCCATAATGCTCTGATCTCAGTTGGCGACTTTATCTTCCCGCGCTACGTAAAAAAGGTCGGCATAATACCTTTATTCTCCAAAATAAAGTCCCCGTTCAAATTTGCGAAACGGAAATCGTTGATTTTCGTTGCAGTTTTCATTGTGCGAAAAATTTTCTTTCTTGGTCTTTGTGCAGTCCAGAAGCTTGTTCATCCCGTTCCCCATGTTAAATTTCGGAGAAAGTAAGATGATGAATGTTAATTCTCACAATTCCGTGATTTTCGAAGTTGCGGCTGTCAATCCTACATAATCGCCCTTCGTGCGGACGTTTCCGACAACGGTAAAATTAGATCTCTGTCGGCGAAAATGCGCCACTTTGTGTTTCCCGCGATTTTCCTTGCGTGCTGTCGCTTATCCACCGATATGAGATTTGGTCTTTATTTATTTCTCTCTATAGAAATTTATCTTCGTACGCGCTCTCGCATCTCGGCAATTACAAGCAACGTGCCTCTCGCGTTTTCTTTCTTCTTCTTCTTGGCGCGCGGCTCTCTCGGCGCGACCGCAAATATTCGTACGGATAGTCGCACGTCGTACACGACGAGAAGAGATGCGTGCTAGAGTCGGCGGAGTGTAGCGTAGCGATTAACGAACAAATGGCAGGCGGTCGCCGGTAATTGTAATAATTGTAGGCCGCGTAGTTGCGCGCGGCGCGGCTCCTTCTTCCTACGCCGCGCCGCCTTTCGTTCGTCTTCTTCTTCCCTTCGACGGACGAGCGAAGGAAGGACAGGAGCGCGCCATGTGCGCGGCGAAGCCATTGTATGCGTCCGCCGCAGGTACGCACTACGTACGCACTTCGCCATTGTTTTCCGTCATTATCGGCGGGAGAGGGAGCGAGACGGTGGTTTAGATTCTCGACCTGTCATTACGCGACTTTTTCGCGGTTTCCTTAACAGGATCTCGATTTCCGTCCGCTTCCCCGTCGGCGAGGAAAACGGCGGAAAGCCTTGTCGTAGCGTGAGAAAATACGGAATTTCGCGATTAAACCGGCCAGCCGAATACAAGTGCCGACTTGTCGCGTGCAGACTTTTCCTTTCCCACGGACGTCTACGCGCAGGAAACGATGAGCAGCAGAAATAACGAATGTATTGACACCTGTTCTTCTTTGCGTCAAGCATCGGGGAACACGAATTCCCCGTAGCGCGCTCTTGACAGCTCAAGGTATCGATGAATGTACATGTATCGCCTGCGTAAATTGCAGCCTGAGAAAAGCAATTACTCGCTGCAGTTTGTATAAAAGTAAAGAGCATATCCGAGGAACTTGTGGAAACCGTGATCAGCATCAATGGAAACTATTGTCCCATTTTTTTTATTTTAGATCTCGGATGTGCCGCAATGTGTGGTGGAAACCATATGTGCGATTTCTTTACAATACATGTAGAACAGACAAACTGCACTTGGATTATTGCCACTTTGAAAGCTACAAGTTTCAATCGACCTTAACCATAAATAGCTGTACGATATTGTTGACACGCATAAGTCTAAATTTAACTTTGTTTTCAGAGAGTAGATCTTTTACGGAAGAAGATTACAGCTCGTGATTGTCACTTTTCTCGAGCGTGAGATTCTCGGGTGTCAAATAATCAATAGTCTCCGCGTGAAGTTCCTCGAACTTCGAGATGAACGATTTCGCTCTTGTCGAGCGAGACGCGGGAGATAAGTCACTCTCTCTTCGAGCGGAAAAAACACGCGAGAAAAAAGAAATCGGTAATCACATACCGAGGCGAGGAATTCGTGCAACCGTTCGCGCATATAATAGCTAGTTAGGGTTCATTGTATCGGTAACGCGTCTACGCGACACACATTACCACATATGCATGACAATGGCGCGGTCTTAGACAGCGTCGCTATGCATTTTAGTGACGCTTTTTTTACGGTCGCATTCCGCGAGGGTCAAGGTGCGCGATAATACGTCGTAATTCTTTTAAACGGTCGTTAGAATTAAATTTCGTGGTCGGTCCCTTTCGTCAGGCAGCATCCGTCATCGTGAGACACAACCTATCAGAGATGTTTCTCTTCGATTGTAAAAGCATTACAACGCTCGATCAATCTCGACGTCAGAACGCGAACATATCGGAACGAAAGGGGTCTAGTTTAAGAGAAAGCGTTACAGGTCAAGTCCGCCTTGCGGTAAAATCAATTTTTTGATATCGGTTCTGGAAATTAATCGCACGCACGTTCTCTTGCGACAGTATCTTGTTCACAATAATATTGCTTCATTACGATTTTTGTTACGATGTGTGAACATATTGTATAGAAATTCAAAAATTATATTATATTTATATACAAGTGTGTAAGATACTATGGGTGAAAGTTTTGTCAGCGTTGGATATATATTTTCTTCTGTGTTCCCAGGTTTTCTCCTCCCCCCTCTCTCCCCACCAAAAAAAGGTATTCGTTGCTTTCGTTGTATATTCATTTACTTTAAAAAAATTATCTTAATCTTGTGACATATTGCGACGGAATTCCCGAAGACACGTGTACAACTTTCGCGTCGATAATTTTTGAGACCGTGACGCTCTGCTATTTCCTTTCGCACATTATTACCATTGGAAAGATCTTACTTCTTTTTCGAGTCAGTGACAGGCGGGACGCAGTATTTTGCCTACAATGCTGTCGCTCTTAAGGCTTCTAAAAATTTTTATGACTATCTTCCCATAATAGTGCGAGTAGATCTTAGAAGCCGCTGCGAGCTCACGCGGTTGCACAAAGTTACCGAATGGTCAAAAATAAAATGTGCTGCCGAGTCGAGATGGATTATCGGACTCGATGGGTGTTCGTGTGGACACTTAGAATCCCATGAGCAATGTTGAGAAGAGAGAGAGTTTACTTTAGTTAGACCACCCGAAATCAATCGTGAACAACACCAGTTAGACCACCTTCGGCTTTAAAAAAATAAGCGAATCCCGTGACAAATTCGATTATTTCTTTTTTTCTTTTACAAACGTAAGTTTCCTGATGCTAGTAAATTATGCAAATTTACTAGCATCAGTCTTTATGAATTATTGTAAGTAATCACTTGTTTGAGATTACATCTAGTAGTATTGTAATGTCTTCGGTACGATCGTGTTACTATACGTACGTGTGAAAATATTTATTCTTCACGCGATCTCGTTACAAGATACTTATCTCCTATCGGAGCACGGATAATAAACGGGCTCCGTGTCGCATCGAAGTCCTTGCTCGATGTTTCTCGGCTGATGCAAAATTCAAAAAGATCGGCGTGACGCGCTTTTCGAACGACTTTCGAGCGCGCGAAACTAGGCTCAAAAGTCCAACGTGTCACGGACTCCTCGCGAGAGCGATCGAGATATATATCGCAGATCGAATCGTTGATACACATGCGGGAAAGAGATCTCCATATCGCCCGCCGCGTTGTGTTCGACGCGGAAGACCAACAAGGTCAGAGCGGAGTGGAACGTTCTCGCAGCTGCAGTCAGGTGTGAACGTTCGGTGCCGCGTGCCGAGAGCCCACGCGGAAAATCTTATCCGCACGTTGTATAATTTTCCGTCGTCATAATCCTCCTCCGCGCGGAAAGAAGCGACGCTCCGGGAAGGAGATCACGCAATTGGCATAAAAATAAATCCAACGATGTGTTTCAGTTAGTGGGACGACGTCCCACGATCGTCGCGGGATCCGCAGACAGGCGACCGCCTTTTCATTCATCGATTCCGCGTTCGCGACTGAAAAACATGATTTCGCCTTAGAGAGGTTTGAGCGAACGAGTTTTCGTCCCGCCGCGCAGTTTTTCGCGTTTTCTGCGGTGATCAATGACTCGAGATCGAAGCCGCTCGAGATGGCGTCGCGTAGTCGCGAAGCTTTTGCCCGCGCGTGAGTGACCGGGAACCACGTACCCGCTCACGCACACGGGCGCGTGCCGTTATGACATACGCGATTACCTTGGACTTATATCTATATGAAACGCTGATGCGTAGGACTGCAGTCATTGTCGACATCGATAGGCAAGTTAATGGCGCGAATAACTCGCGGTTTCGATGTCGCTTGAATAATCCTGAGAGTCGGCGATAAGCGTGCGCGTTAAAATTCAATGCTGCTATTTATTTAGCGCTGCAGTAGACATTCATTTGAATAAGGCTAGTCAATACGTAATGTAGCCTGACGTTTTTACAGCGTCGTAGCGCTATTGTAATGTAAAGATAGCGATAGTTGTTGCCGCGTGCATGAATCTAGCACTTTGTCTGCGTAAATATACATATATAGCTGGGGTCATATTTTAGAAAAGAAAAAAAAACAAAAACACACACAATGATGAAATAGAACATGATGATAGACATGATTTGACAGAAGACAAACGAAACTTTGTTTTATATATATTCACTTGTTATTATTATATAAAACACAAAAGAGAAAAGTAGTTTATCTTAAGTAGTAGCAGCAGTTGGTTTTTATTTTTGTCAAAAGTAAACATGTATAGAGATTACATGTGAGAAATTAAAAATGTGAGAAATCCTATTGAGAGTTCGATTCTAATATTTTTGAAGATAAGTGCGTGGCAAATGTCATTAATTAGGCCGAGCGTAATTCTGCCGCCTCTCCGCAGTTTTTATCTTATCTTGGCGAATACGAGAAGCGTGGACGGCACGTAATGATGCGTGAAACGCGATGCGCGCATATATCAGCGCATAACGGAGAGAAGAGAGAGAGAGAGAGAGAGAGCTTATTATCGGCGCGAGTAGTGTCTGCGATAAGCGCATAATTAGATATACGAACACGAATACGCGGCGCGGTGAATTAATCTCGCTTATTAATATACCGCCGCCGTCTGTTAAATCGAGGCGAAGAAAACCGTTGCATCGTTTTGCGCGTATTGGTATTAGCTAATAATATCCCACGTCAACCTGCCTCGCGCCTATAAAGAAAAAAAAAGAAAACGAGAGAGAGAGAGAGAGAGAGAGAAAGAGAAAGAGAGAGCGAAAGAGAGAAACAAACGACGTTTTATTGCAGACGCGTTGGAAAAAGCGATCCGGAGGATACGTCGGCGGCGATAAGATCCGCGCGTTATTGAGGTATTCTGCAACGACATGCGGTTTTTGCTCTTAGGTCAAGTCAGAAAGGTAATATACGATGCAATTAACACTGGAAAAACAATCTCTCGCGTTCTCGTAATGATCGAAACGGTGTGTAAATTCGAAATCGAGCCATTGCCCCGATTCCGTTGTTTCCGTTGAACGTGCGAGATCGCTCGAATCCTCGCGATCGATTTGTTCTTCTGATCAAGAGCGAAAGATAACGATTAGATAACGTATGTACGTAAAACGAATTTGATTCTGTTCTGATCGAACACTCTCCCGAAAAGAAAAAAATCTGTTTTTATCGCGAGAGACGCCTTGTACGGCTCGCTTGTATTCGCGCCAGCCGGATACTTTTCTTCGCGAGTCGGTCGGATCGCGACGTTTACTTACGACGTGTATACGTACGCGTAGGTCAGTGCAAGAAGTATGTAACGCAACTAATGCGAGGCGTAGGTATGACGAGTGCGTCGAGTATGGAAAAACAGCTTTCTCTCTCGACAGGTTCAGGTGGCACACGTAGGAATTAAGTAGATAAACACACGGAGTATAGTACAGGTTATTCCGAGTGTGTACACACATACGCGCGCACTCGTCCACGTCTGATTGCCAATACAAGTTATGCGAAATAAAACGGCGACGAATGTATCGTTGCGCGAAATACTATACGTGCAATAAGTCAGGCCTACTCGTTGCGCGTTAATTCATACTTCGGTTTTCCGACTTGCGCACGCTTCCATGGAAATGCGCGCTACCCGGATCGTTAATTACAACGTGCGCGTCACGCCAATCAGCACGCTCGATAAAAGAAACAATCAGAATGCGCGTGTACATTCCGCCGATTATACGACCGCAATTTCCCGCTAATTGATGCGCCGGGGAGTGAGATGCGTGATTTCAATTATCATCGACACGGTGTTAACAACGGAGAGAAAAAAAGGTGGAAAGAGGTGGAAAAAAAAAAATTGTTTTGCTGCCGCCAGAGTCATTAGTATCTTGCGCGCGGTATAAATCACGTTCCCTTGTAACGTCGTCAAATCATATCACGCGCAATTTCTCACGTCTTTGCGTGTAGTGTCTCTCACGCGTGAGAGTACATAAATAGCTATTTGCAAAACCGATGCGGGATGATTTAATTCATTAAAATTTCTATTTTTTTTTTTTTTTTTTTTTTTTTCAATTATATTTTCAATTGCCCGCATCAGCTTAACTCTTGACGAAGATAAGAATCTAAATAATCTGATAAAAGTGACTCGTATCGGGTTCTTCAAATTGCTATTTGAATATTTCACGAGCTTATTGACTTCGTCAATCTTTAAAGTGATTATCTTATAAATCAAGAATCGCGAGAGATATATATATATTGTTGCGATATCGATCGCGTATTACATTAGCGGAAAGGAAACGGAAATTTGACAGAGAACTTGCCTCCAGAAGGACCATAACGAGCCGTTACTCGGTTATATACTCTTTCGGGCCGTAATGCGAGTACACGAGACGGGTGGAGCCCGGGCTTGACTTTAGTAAGAGTTTACGAGGGGAGGCAACACGGGGTTAATTCAATCAGCCTATAATCCCAACTCTAACCCTGATTACCCCGGAGAAAGCAGACCGGCAGTTGGAGGCGATTCGATCCTGATTAAAAGGTTTCGCGAACGGTTTCGGCCTAGGCTGTAGCACGCCGGGCTTTATTCGGCCGAGGAAATTCGCTGGTATAGGCAATTTGCTTTTTTTTTTTTACAAAAAAATGAACGCAATGATTACGTGTCATTAATTAAAATGGCGCGTAAGTAAAAGCTATGCACCGTCACGTCCTATAAAAATTCAATTCGCGTCGCGGATATACGCGTGTAGTAAATAGCATTATGTAAAGCAGCTCCGTCACCGTCGTTTTTCTCGCTCGTATTATATCTAAAAACCTTGCTTCAGCATGTTAAATAGCTATCATGAATAATATTTGCTTATAATCGTGTGTTTTTTTTTTGTGGCTTGTCGATGACTCATAAACTTCAGTTGTTTTGTGTGACAATCTCAAAGCATGTTTGATAGTTTGACTTTGACATTATCTAATCTCTCTCACGACGAGCTTTTGTGATTGTAATATTGACTCTTTATACGAGTCGTAGTTGTAGTGTATTTAAAAAAAAATAATGCGAGAGGAAGAGAGAGAGAGAGAGAGAGAACGAGAGGCAGGCATTATTGTGATTAGGCTCGCGGTTCGTTCACCGCACGAGCAGAGCGGGAACAATAGCGCGTACTCGACGACGTTGCATTCGACTGCGCGCGCACTTGTGAACGAAAGTCCATCCTAAAAAATGGGTTAAGTGCGCTTAAGATAATTTCTGAGTTCTTAAAAGCTATTAGTTTATCCGCGCGTGCGTCTCCCAACCGTGATGATAAATGCGTGGTGCTCGCGCGCGCTTTAAAAGCGCGTAAAGATCTTGGTTACAACGGCATCAGAGATTTCCTTGTGTTGGCCCCGCGTAATATAAATATTCTTTCTTTCACGCCAGCAACCTCGTAATTTAACATCATTATCTTCGTAACGCGGCTCTTTTAGTTTTTTATTGTATGTATGTGTGTGTGTGTGTATACGTCGAGAATGATAAAAGTTCTTTTCTACTTTAAATAACCGCACAGCGAGGCAAACGTGTTATGAGAGTTAAAACGTGTGCATTGTGCACAGTTTTTATCTGGAAATATATTTAAATTCGTCAAGGACAATTAAGAGAAACGTAAAACGTAAAAGAGTCAAATTATATCTTTGAAAGAACGAAAGTGTTCTGCAATCAAGAGGCGCACGGTAGCGCGTGCCTTTCTCGCGCGTGTAATATTATTATTTTTATTTATATAGCAAACGAAATTTAGTAGAAATTAACGAAGGAATATATTTATGTGATATTTAACAAAAGAAAGTCTTTTCTCAATTACGTAATTGCGGAGATATGAAGAACATCGACTTTATTGTTCGGAGTCCACTTGACGATAACCGCCGGGGATCGGATTTAATTACAAGATATATGATATCTCTCCACAGGATGGGTTTTATATATCACGTTCTTCATATTCAAGTATGTACCCGTGCGCTCGTCCCATCAGACCTAATCGACTTATTCACGTTTATCACAAATTGTTGGTGCCGATCCTATCTCGCGTCATATTATAAAGGCATTAGTACTATCGTCGTGTCGCCGGACGGATCGTTTTCCTCCCTTTCTCTGCGGTGTAATATCTATATTGTAACATGCAAGCGTGCACGACGTAATTGCGATTAGCAGATTCGTAGAAATTGACATGCGTGAGAAGCCTAAATGCAGCTCTTTTCGTCTTGATATTTCGTTTTTATCTGCTATCGCATTTGTGATAAATGAATATTTGATAGTTATTTACTGATACTATCAAGTAAGTGGTGATAATGATTATACGCGAGTGCCATACGCATTTTCGTTACCTCTTTTAATTTGATGGCGCGCGTTTTTGGTGGCGCGGTTGATCAAATTTATTAGCACTCTTTGTCATAGTCCGTTCAGTCGTGTAATAAAAATTGACGTGTCGGTATGTATTTAGTTGAGTAGAATACTCGCGAGAGAGAGAGAATTCTCGAAAAATGATTCCAATTAAATATTTCTTCTCTTTTGCAGTTTGAAGAATAAATGTTTCCTGGGGGATTAGTCTTTTTAAATTATATATATTTTATGCAGCCTTCACGCGGTCACGCTATTTCGTGCGACGCGTTTAACACGCATGCTTACACACGATTCTTTCTGTAACCGCGTATATATGTATATATTCGGAGTCCGGCGCTTTTATGAATAATTTATCTTCATCACCGCGGCGCCGTTCCGTCATTGTTTCGTACCACAGTATCTGCGTAGCTAGTGTCTTTTGTACGTGAGCGGGTTTATTAACAAAACGATCTCCCGCGTCGTCGTTCGGGTGCCGACGCCACTCCCGACGACCGTTTTGATTCGAGGTCGGGAACTTCATTTCCGGGATTGACGTCAATGTTCCGGACGCCAATTCGAGAATCAACGGCGCGTCGCAAAAGGGGTTCCGTATCGTAGCGAAAACAGGCCGAATGTCGCTGTCTATCGCCCCCGGGCGTTAACATCGCATGCTATCTTCTCTGAATGCGTGTGTAACGTAATAACTGTGTCATCTCTCTATCCGGCGAACGTCTCTCTCGCGCGCACGTCAATCTCTCGATAACCGGCCAACGCGAGATCCTCTTCACTATCTCCTTCCTCTCCGGACCGATACGCTCTCGCTCTCTTTCTTTCCGCGCGTCATCGCGAGCTCGCGTTCGCGTCGTCTGCCACCGAGTTGATTGGATCCACTTAACGGGGTATACGCCATGCGACATTACTGCTCTATGGTGTATGGCGGAGTGTGTTGTTGCGTTGCGCCACCATAACCCGCGCGAGGGAACTGAAACGACTCCCGAGATTGCCGTTGTCTGGGTCTCGTTAAAGGTCTGGAAACTATCGGGGATAGTTCGGGCGAGACTTTCGTAACATCTTGCTATAACGTTTAAGGATATATCTCTCGCGGCGCGTACCACGGAATAGTCGGGCGGAATTTAATACGGCCGCCGCGTTAATGCGCGCATGATTAACCCTTAACGATTCAAATCGCATTGCGCAACTCGGTAACATGCGCGACTTGTGTAAAGTCCGTTCATTTCGTTGCCCGCATATTACGGGAAATATTGTAATTGAAGATTGATGAAAAACTTCTCTCCAACTCGAGAAAGTTCTTTTTTTTTAAATATATATTTACATTATCGCGCGTTAACGTAATTTATTATTAAATAATACGTAAGTTATTTAATTTTTGAACAAAAAGAAATTAAAATTTCTTGAACAAAAGTAAGTACAGTTTTCTTGTCTACGAGCATATTATGGTAAGCTAATATTTTGACGCCAGTGTTTTGTTCGAACCGTGACTAAGTAAGTCGCTTCGCTGGATAACAAGGACCTAATGACTCGAAAGACCCAGATTATTTTATTATCACGTTGCCAGTGATTTCGGCGACGTGCGCGCGCGCGGTCGTAAAATGATCCCTCCGTCACTGGTAGTCGCTTCGGTAACGGCCAGGCGTTAGATAAGGGCTCGCTTAAATGGACTCTCAAATAATTAAATGAAAGATAAAATTAGACGAACTAGACTTTCTTACGTAGAATTTTTCAATTACTTTTTAGAACTTCTGCTCGAATTTGCTTGCAAAAATTTTTGTTCACAATTTAGAACAGCGTTCAAATTTACTGCAACTATCGGAGGATTTCTCTGGGCGTTGTGCTTCTCGATCTTCCTTTATTGCACTTATATCAGCGACGCGCCCAATGCCATACCTGAAAACGGAAACCACCGAAGACAAAGCGGAGACCGATAATCGCTGAGATAAGTGCGGTAAAATAATAAAGCGAACGGCGTAACGCTCAGGAGAATTCTTCGGCAAGTAAATTCGAGCACTGTTCTAAATTGTGCAGATGTGTAAGACAAAATTTTGGTACACTCTGTATATACACTAGCCGCATGCATTTTCATGCGCGTCATCCAAACAAGATCGTGTTTCGTCACTTAATCCCTCGGCATATCGGCCGCGCGCATTATTCAAGCAACACGATACGCACGCCATACTCGTGGTGAATTTTCAAAAGTGTGCTTCTTTTAATAGCATCTACGGATAGAATTCGAAGGTTTAGGTCGATGTCCTTGGCCGTGGTTGGGACTAGGAGACTAAACGGGTATAACGGTACGGCTCGTGTATTTACATAGCCACGTAATTCGGTACACGTGAGTTTCCGACGCGCGGTCGGAACGGCAAGGAGAAGCCGAGGAGGCGGTGGAGGCGATGGTATTATCTGTCTTGTCATGTTACGTGTCTTACAACGTGATAAGCCGTCGGGAACAACGTTGCTGTACAATCGCGGCGTCACTTGCACCCATCGGGCGACAAAGACGAACGCTACGCTGCGTCGTCGTCGTTTCGAGGCCGATCGAAACTAGTCACGAACGAGAATTTGCTGCTTTGCCAGCAGCGTGTGAAGCGACGCGAAACTCTTTTATAAAATACGTCATCCCGCGCTGTGTGTAAATATCGAGGCCAGGCAAATCGCGCGAGCCCTTGCCCCTGCTGCTGCACGTCACGTATAAAAGAGACGCGCGCTGCGCGCGGCCTGTGCGGCGCGGCATTTCATATGCGCTTCGCGCGCACAATCTGCGATCTATAGTCGGAGATTTCTTCGATCGTTTTCTTAGGAAAATTGACTCGCGCTTACGTTCGCGAAACGTACGGTACATGTGCACAGGGTCACCTAGTTCGATTATCTTACAATTTCAAACTGGAACAATGAGAGATTGATAAGAGATAAGATATTGGAATAGTAAGAGATTGATAAGAGACAAGATATATCTATCGAAACACATCTTGTGTTCTAGAAAGTAGATAAATGTCTGATGATGAACTAGTTTAAACCCTATATATGTGTATGTTTATGTACATAATATGTATGTGTATGTTGGGAACTCTATATATTAGATCATTAAGTATGAAACTGTGTGTGTGTCAAGTTTCATATTTAATGATTGAACAAATATATTGAGAATTAGTTCTCGCAATATATACATGTTCTTTATATGTATTAAAAATTCAATTTAAACACACCGAAATCCTTATTTACATTATACTTACAACTAAATCCCATTTTATTGTTTCCAAGTTTAATTATCACATTATCGCGATTAGAGGTCATATCAATATTTCAAAGCGTGTGTTCCAGAAATAGCGCGCGCGTTCGGAAACTGCCACGGTTGATTGAACAGCGAATGTGGGATTTCCTAAATTCGTAATCGAGAAACGACGCGGTACACGCGGCTGCAGCTCAATTATGCATAGTACCGTGTGCGCTCGCGTTTTCGAGCTAATTTTCGTGAGTCGCAATCGCGCAAATCATCGTAACCTCGAGGCGGATTATATGCACGCGATGTATAAGGTACACAGTGCGAACTCTTTAATTTAGCCGTAGTAGCTTTTCTGGTTCAGTTTTGCGAGCTCGTAAACTCGATATTGCGAGCGAGCGAGCGAGCGAGTGGCGGGCGAATCGCGTGCTTCGATTAGCATGCGACGCGCATACGACGGGGATATACGTGCATCGCCGTCGTGCAGAATGCATAGACGCGAGGTAATTAAGTCGTATATAAGGATACGCGCGCGATAACTTGGATGCGCGCCGGAAGGTTGTACGCGCGGCTTCGGTAGACTGTCTCGTCGTTTCCTATCTCCAAGTTTTCCACCTCGGGCGTAGTAATATATTCATGACAACGAGCGCTTTTGTTGCGCGATGAAGCATAGAATAGGAATTCCGTCGGATCTTCCTTAACAGGATCTTAAAGGATGCGCCGTGTACGTAGAGAGATAGTTTGATGTACGTACACGAGTAACGTGTCGATACACGGTAACGTTTCTATTCGCGAAGATGACTGGCAGGGATGTTCTCTCTCACGTGTGAACGATAATTGGAGATATTACAATAGGCCGAGAGACTCGACAACGGCAAAAAATCCTCGACGAAGGATCGTCGTGCTTACGCAGCTGCATCCCGGACCGAATAATAAAATAAATTTGTAATAGCGCCGCTTTTTTGCCGCTCGTCGACAAGGGGACATCAGCTGTTCGATGTTAAAGGCGTAACCCTTTCGTGACCCTTGCGCGCAACGGATCCGGTACGGATGTGTAGGGTCCTTAATTAATTAAGTCCTCTCGACAAAGACTCAGGTGTCCCGTCGAAATCTGACGGTCTTCGGCCGATCCTACGTGGCGCGATAATGGCGTCATTATCATACGCACGACCTACTTAACTCGTGGCTATCGTCGTGAGATTCCTAAATTTGGATCTGGGTCTGGAGACCCAGGTGTTCGGGAACATGACGGCCCGATATTGTCTCGAGCCTTAATTAATTTAATAGGTTTAATATCGCACGGGAAATAATTTACTCCCCCAATGTTATATTTGAACGCGTATAAAAATATTTTATCGCACACACATATGAAATTTCGCACATATTTTACCGAACACGATTTCATTAGGCTATCAATAGCTACATATAAATCCGTTTTCATTGAGTGCAAATACGTATATGATTTACATTTTCTTATCGTGTGTTTTTATACATACATACATGTATATATATATATATAACTTCAATAGAACGCGCTCCCACTTTGCGGTAATGGCGTCGTTTAAGCTAGAAAATTAACTTCTTGCGAGCGCTCGATAAATCTGTCCTTAAAAGAGTCTCCTTTGCCTTCTCGCTCCGAGATTTACGATAATGTTGGTAACCTCGTTCGTTTTCGGTATCAGCGCATTTTGCTGCGTTCGAGAGCGTACTCTCGCCGCTCCTCGGAAAAATTCGTTACAGAGAACATTTCCGTGTGGCGCTTCGAACGCGCTATCTGCGCGACAGATATAGGCAGAAATAATGGTGTTTGCCCGGATCCGAGAGATATCATTGTTAATAGTGGACGGGCAACAACCTCGTATTTCGGAATTCTCGCAATGGCTTCCGCCAGATAAGTAATATGGTACGCGTACCTCTCTTTCTATATATGTATACATCGGTTTAAATTACTTTCTTGGAAATTATACTTTGCCATCGGTATTTTAACGGATTTTTATTGTCTTTCTTTAATAAAGTATATGAGACAATGGTTTTCGAGCTGTCATCGCGTATAAATACAGCTATCTCAATACGTGGAATGAAATGTGTGTATGTGTGTGTGTGTGAAATAGAAACTCTTATCTAAAGTAAAGTTAGGGCGTAGTATTTATTTCTGCGGAAGCGCGTTTACATGCTCAAATGGACGTATCGGATGCGCCGGAGCTGGCGAGCGCATTAATGTCTACGACCTACTTAGTGAAGTCGCTGTGGCCGTAAATCAGTTTACGCTGGACTTGCTTATCGATGGTGCCACGTAAGCGCGACTGGATAGAGCTCGCGATATATACCGAATAGCGCGCGGTTAAACGCAGAGGTTTCCTGTTATCATACGTCAGTCGCCTGATAACACTCGCCATGCCGTCCACGTGTCTCGTGAGAAAGTTTGTATTCCCGATGCGATCGCCAGACGTGATAAACGAGAGTGTCTTCAACACGGCAAAGATATGGCCATCGCGTTTTTCGTACTTTTGTCGTCGAACAATATTCGTCTTATTGAAAATAATTTTTGCGTATCAAAAAAAAAAAAAAAACACCTACGAAAAAACAAAATGTACACACGTCAATTTAAAAGGTTCTGCTTTTTTGCATTGTGGCTCTTTTACCGCGTGCAGCAACAAAATTCGCAGTATCCCGCAGAGAAAGTGTTCGATTACCACAAAAGAACGCTTTATCCACGCTTCGTTGCATTTCACCTCCTCAATTATTCTAACAAGCAGAAATCCGTGCTGCGTGTAATGGTCATTCTTGCGTCTAGTCTTTTCGCGAAATATAAAGATTCCTTCCGCTTTGCAACGCGTGCGGAGGATTAAATGCGCAGTAAGAATTATATAGTATCGAGCTAGTATCTCTCGCACCAAGTTTCTCGGAGTAGGATTTAAATTTTTGTTTACATATGTGATTACATGTAGAAAGTTCAAAAACAAATTTATTTACTTAGCAGTTATAGTTCATTCAAATAAATTCCCGAATATTCGTTGCGTTCTTTAACTTGAACTTTGATCTTTTAAAGATCGAGGAGTGAACTGATGTTTGTCCGATAACACAAATATACAAATGCTTTCGGTCTAAGTAACGTTTTTTTCTATCGCTCCGTGTCTAAAGGAGTACGATACGTTATCTGTCACGCGAGAAATCGTTTATCACCAAAACAACAAAGAGGAGACGTTTTTTCGCGCGGAGACAGGTAGTTGGTCAAAGGCATCGCGGAAATAAAGTTTTTTGTATGCCGCGTCGCCCGCGTCATTATTATTGCAAATCGCAGGTAGACAATACCGTACATAGCACAAACGCCGTTGGCGTACGGTCCTCAACCGTACGCTCGTTGTCGAATCGAGGAAAGAAGATTTTCTTTGCGTACGTTCTCTTTGAGTCGTTCGACGTGATATACAAACGGCTGCGACCGGCACCACGTAGTACGTGCTTACATATACATATACATAGTATAGTATAGACGCAAAAGCCTTTGAAGATCTGTAGACACTTAATCATGATAAATTGTTAATCAATCATTATGAATATAAGCTTACGTAAGATTTAGTTAAATAAAAAGAATAAAAATATATGTGTCTTGTACAATCGTCTTGTATAATTACGCAAGTACTGAGGGACACATGGTGGAGCACATGAGAGACTTCGATAATAAGGTGAGATTCGATGGTGCAATTCTAATCTTCATAAGTACTTTAATAAAAATCGATGTGATGTAATATACACGTTACATAAAATTCTGTCAATAACATTAATTTTTTATGTAACGTGAATAAGATTGTCAAATCTGCACGCATTTACGTACAACGAGAACATGAGTGTCTGCGAAATCTTGCGCCTCGATCTTTTTGCAAAATTCATCGTAATCATCGTAATCTACGTTGAAGTTGATGACAATCAAACGAATCGAAAGAGAAGTTTTGTTATTAATGAACTGAAAATGCAAGTGCGCACCTCCATCGAGAAAAGACTTCCTGCTAAATTCGCTTTCAGACACACACGAGGAGTCGAGGAAAATTATTATTCGCATTGCGAAAGTCACGAGTCGTCTCTAATGACGCGCACGAAACGACGGACCTTTTAACAAGTTTCCTTCACATTATCTCGAAATTGGTTTATTATCTGCCCTCTTTCGGTTTCCCCGTTGAAAGAGAGAAAGAGAAATAGACTCCGGCACACGTGTGCAAATTCGCAGTAGCCATTATGTGCTTCGTGAGAGTTTGACGATGTCTGTTATAAATATCTCTACATAAATATCTCCACATATGCAACGTCAAACGAGCGCGAAGTTTTCTCTCGTCACATATGTCGCAGCTTAATTATCAAAGATTTTTTTAATTATTTTTTTGTTTTTTTTCAGTTTCTTAAACTAATTAATTTAATTAATTTAATTACTTAATTTCTAGATTACAACGAGAAATGTTTATCTCGGTTTTACTTCTACGTTTTGCGAAAACAAAATCAAGTACGGGAAATTCTCCGTACTGAAAAAATTAAATTACTAACTTAACGCCGTGATAGTTGAGCTTGTGCTACTGCGCTGCAAAATTTACGTGATTCCTACGTCGTTTACACACGTGTGTGCAATCGCTGAAAGAGTACAAGTATCCTCACTCTTAACTTTACATAACACTATAAGGTGCAACGAGTTTCGTTCACTTTTCGCAATTACAACTTGTAGAAAAATCGCTGCGGTTTTTCCGAGCGTTTTTTAGCGTAAGCAAATGAGCGTAAGCAAATTAGATGAAGAGTATTGCGCTGTGTCGGTAATGGTGTTCTCGACGCTTGGCGTATACGTATTAAAGGGATTTTCTCATATAACAGCTAAAATTTTAAGCATTTTTTAGGAATTTGTTTTATAAAGAATATAAAACGCAATCTTTTTAATCTTTTTATATGTTATTATTCTATTTCTAGTTTAAATAATAAATAAATTGTTTTTTATAATTTATTAATATTTTGATTATATTTTCTGCAGTCAAAGATGGCGCCTTTGATTGCAGAAAAAAGGGAATGAAGGTAAATTCATCTCACACAGTCATTTTAAATAATAACATATAAAAAGATTAAGAAGATTTTATATTCTTCATAAAAAAATTCCTTAAAAAATGCTTAAAATTCCATTTGTTACATGGGAAAACCTTAAGACGACTTTACAAAATTTACTATTCAGACGCGCGCGCGCGAGAGAGATCCACGCCTTGGATCATTTTACGACGTTCAATTCTGAAAGCTGCGGCTTCGCGACTCTCTCCTCCATCTTAGCGCGCGCCGCCTGTGAGAGAAGAGACTAAATTGCGATTTTAACGATCGCAATCGGGCATCGCGCATAATTCAGCCCTTACAACGGCGGCAACGAGATCGGCGCGATCGTCTGTGCCGATACTTTCGCCTAGCCCTGAGCTAAATCTCCCCGCGACCGTCCGCGCGTCTGATTACGACTCCGTTGTGGTGCAGTAACATACGTAGAAGCGTACTAAAGCGCGAGCGTGTCTGCCTTAGTGGCACTTTAATGCCACGGTAGCCACCTCTATGTACACCCCGTCTCTTTCTTTCTCTCTCTATCTTTCTCGTAAAACTAATTGCATCAGGCCTCGTTTATATCGCCTCGTACCGTCCCTCTCCCGTCGCGCGAGGCTTGCCTAACAAAGGTAGAAAATTGCTCGAAGGGGCGCCCCCTCTCGTCCTCCTGTTTATCCAGCCTCTATTCTCCTCCTTAGCCACCTTCTCCTTATTACCGTTCCGTGCATATACCGTTGCATGCACGCGTGTATGGTCGAAGAGCAACGAAGGACGACGCAATTGGACGACGATGGTAAAATTCGCGAGAACCACGTGGAAGCAAACAAAACGATGCGATCGTTATTCTCTTCCGAGTACAACGTCAACCACCGTGATTTTATTTGAATTTCGCTACCTCCGCGTGTACTTCGATAATAGTGATTACATGATCCCGCGCGGTATCGCAGTGTGTGTCGATGAACAAGCGAGAGAATACGCGGAGCAACGCGCGCTCGCCCGGGTGTTTTGAGCCGCAACGGCAAACTACTTCCGAGAGATAATAATTCGAAGTACCGCGTATAAAGTTCGCTTCCTGCTAAAGGGAAATTCGAACGCTCGCGACTGCGGCAGTAGGTCAATCGTTGGCCTGCTCGGCGTTGAACGCAGAAACGCTATTTAGCCGTGGGGATAATAATGAAAGGCCTTTTATATAGTTATGTGCGCGAAACAAGTGTAATAAAATCGAGAAAAAGGAATATTTAAATTTCTATTTTAATTACATAAAAATATTTAACACTCTTCAACCACGAGATTGATTTATAAACATATGTTTCCTTTCTCCCGATGAAATCGCTATCTAATTTTTCTATGCCACAGAGAAAGTTTTGCAAACTCGTTATTAATTATGTAAATATTTCGCACCTTTCAACGCACAAGAGTATCGAGATCGATTTACATATGTTTCCTTTCTCCCGATATTGTTATCGTGCGCGAGTAACGTGTTCTCGTCCTCGTCTCTCCTCGACTCGAGTATCTCTGTTTCGCCCGTACCTCGTTGCGAAGATGATGAAGCTATTCATAAACAAAGCTATCGCTGGCGGAACCGCGCGCGTGCTCTTCGCTTGGTGCACGCGCGCGCGAGAGATCGCGTATAGTGTGAAGATTAGCAAATAAGAACGGGGCCAAGGTTACTACGAGCGTGCGCTGCGTTGTTCGCCGTTGCCGCAGAACAATGAAACTTCATGCAAACCGAACACACCGCAGCGTGTAATCGGTGGAGTCGGTGCTGCGTGTAAAAATGTTAATTTCCAATGCGGGAGAGAGAGAAAGAGAGAGAGACACCATTGTTCTCCGCGTTCGGCTCGCGTTCCATCATGACCTCGGCTTTTTCTTCGTTTCCATCGACGTTCACGGACATTGTCGTATATTCGCGTGTATTTCCGCTTCTCACGGCTACAATTCGCCGATTGGTATCGCGTCCATCGCTAGACTTCATCTTCTTGCCCGGATACGGGAATTAAGATTTTATTGTGCATTTATGCACGTTTATCGCGCCACGGCTATTTTGCTCGACGTGCTGCAAGTATAAATCCGCCATCCGACGAACTGTTAGTAATTAATTCGTCATGATCGAGTGCCGCGCAATTAACCGGCTGCGTCGTCGTTTATTACACAGAGCACGTTCGAAAGAACTCGATATTTATACTCGGTATTAAAGTACACCGTCGCTATTCTAATTTTATACCGCGTTACGAAATTATTTCGTATTTTACTCGAGATTTTTAGACGCGACGAAATTAATTGTCGAGCCGAAAACGACGAGCGAGAGAGCACAGAATCAATTTCGAAGCGCATTGAGAATAAATTTCATTTCAGGTGTTGATGACTGGCCGCGCATACACATGTGCGTCTCGTCTGAGTGACGAATCGCCCGTGCTCACGATAACTGCATCCCAGAATTGCGTAATTCAGTCGCGCGATGAATATATACTAATTATCTGTACGTCCGTGCTAATTCCGCGCTGTTAGCTCTGGATTGAATCGCGCCGCGATCGCACTTATGATCGATCGCTCGGTTTGTTGATTTATCGATCCCGCGCGCAATCGCGATTTCGCATCTCGACACTCTCGAGTGCTACCTGACGGCGGTGTTTCTCCCTGTCTCGAGTATACACTTCGTATCCTCATTGCTGCGGTCTTACGCGCGTTATATGTCATTTGTATATATAAATATCGGCCGCGACATAAAACACACAATTGAGAGTTTCAGTTCCGACTTTCGAACTACACCTCGGGCGCTTAAAAATCGCGCCTATCCTCTGGAAAACACGTGAATAAGAAACGTGACTCGGTGTTGCTTATAACCGGACTCTTGTTTTTACGTGCTTGTGTGTTACATGCAATCTTAAGCCTCACATTGGGTAAATATTCTCTCGATATTCGCGTCCTCGATATTTTCTTTCGCGCGTTGTGTGGCAACGCTGCGACTCTGTTTCTACAAACGGCGAGAATACAACATACAAGTCTTGGATTTTTCGGGCGCACTTTCGCGCGTTTCTCGCGAAACGAGGAAACTTTTAATATTTTCGTCTTCTCGAGAAAATAAGTCGGCGCGTGTGATTGCGAGACGTCAATTATGTCGCGCGTAATGAGCAGCGGCATGTACGATGTTCAAGAAATTGTACGTGACGCGTTGCGATATCAGTTCCGTGAATTTTCACGGTGAGTTAAATAGCCGCGAGATGCTATCGCGTTCTCGCACCTGGCAAAAACGACGTTCAGGGTTAAGTAAGCATAGCCATCGGTCAGCACCTCTTTCAGTCCACCTATCAACAGCTGGGGGAAGCAATTAGAAACGGCATTAGAAGGCGAAGGAAGAGGAGGAGAAAAAGGAGGAAAAAAAGACACACACGCTCGCTGGAAGTCCGGCTGGGGATCGGCTGCCGATGGCGGTATAGTGGACTTGTGTCAGATGTTAATTAAGGCCAAGGAGCGGAAAACGCTGGTCTCTCCTGCGAAGGGTGTCGCAAGCCGAGAAATGGCCGGTCTTACTGCCCCACCATCGGCCGTCCACCAGCGGCTGCTGCCGCCGCCGCCGCCGCCACCACCAGTATCATGTTGTAACTAGGAGAGCGTGTGCCAGGATTTTTATCCTGCGGGAGAGTTACGGCGGCTTTACAACCTACTGTTCTTCGTCGTCGTCACGAGGCGGCCTATGCTCGATCCGCGTTTGCCCACTCGATTCGCTCTTAGCCACCGGATTTGGCTATTGCGGTCCGACCGGCTGGTAAAAAATAATAAACAAAAAAAAGAGAACACGAGGGCAGGTCAGTAACACCGCGAAGCGATTGCGTCACGGAAGTCGATGCTCCGCTTGGACTTCCAGTCCAACGAACAAAATTAGGCTAAACGACGGTCGCGGACGACGATGAGCGTAAACACGACGAGAATGATTACGGAGCGTCGCAAACACGTAATTCGTTTAACGTCGTAACACACTGACCTGACACTAATCATCTCGCTGACGATGATCTTAATACGCGTCGGTCCACAAACGTACAGAACTAATTCAATACCGAATACGAGCAGAATAGTTATTAGAGAATATAGAGAATGATTAATGTACGATGAGGATAAATGGTTTTTATACGCATTTTGCGCCTTAATGCAATATTGCAACTAGAATTTTTAACTGTCACACCTTCAATTTGCATATCAATCATTTGCAAATCATCCTGGCAGAGATGCAATTATAAACATCGAATGATCAAGTTGATTTGTGAAATCTGACAGTGTAGTAGCCTTGATTTTAAGTATATCGTAATATCGTAGTTGAGAGAGATCAGGTTTTAATAAATGATTAAGTTACGGCGTGCTCGACGATGCCTGACGATGCATCAAGCCCCGATCAAAACAACTTACTTATTAACGATCAAAATCATAATTAGCATTATACGGGTAATTGCTGATCGATTATCTGAGCTCGCGACGTGCCGCCGATCAACGTCGTCAACCTTCGGAGCCGCTTGCGAAACGTTTCGCGAAGTGCTCGACGTGCTTCGTCGGCAGAACGGCGTTGCGAATTATTGCGAGCCGCATGAAAATTGAACGACAATTTCTACTCGTCGCGAAATCGAGAGTCTCTCCGTTCGTGTCTGAGATCGCTGCCGCGCCGCGGCAGCGGCGGCGACGCACGCGAGAGTATATAACGGCGGTATATAACGATTCAAATATAGGACGATAAACTTTCGAGCATATACAACGCGGTGCAAAATGCCAACAGCTCTCCGTCGGCGATCTCTGACGCAAGATTTCCCTCCCGTTTCTTTCCAGTCGCGTGCGCGCTCTCTCGCTCGCACTTTCAACCTCCGCCACGCGACGCAATTGCATTTAATGATTCGGATAGAAGATACGAGATGTGTGCGTGTGCAGCTTTTGTGTCACGATTTTAATTAGATTATCTTTGTTTTCTTTGGTAAAAAAAAATAAAAAGAAAAAATCACGAGTATTCTCTCCACGTAAAATTTCTTTACAACAAAAACATTATTTGAAACTCGATATTCGCGATATTGTTTTCGATACTTCTTCAAATGTCAGCGACACGCCGAGATTCTATCTAGAAGTGTTTGGTATTACCAACGCGAAGTTCAACTTCAGAGAGAAAGAGTGAGAAAGTGAATTCAATCCGTGGGTCTCCCCTGAGGAAGCGTCCGTCTGAGCCAGGTGCCAGGAATACACTCGCGACATCGTCGTTCCTGTAAATTGAAGCGCGACGCCTCGTTGCCTCGCGAGGAAAAACACGTACGGGGGGCGCGGGCGAGTAACCGTGTTTGCCTGGGTTCCTTGACTCCCGCATCCTCGCCATTTTTCCGGCGACGGGCAACGTTCGCTGTATTTGACTTGGTAATGCTAAAGGTCTCGTACGGCCACTATAGTTCTCTCTTTTCCCTTCGCGCCTCCTCGCCATCGTGTTCAACGCGTTCAGCGCCCACACGTAGTGGTAGGTCCTGACACCGTCCTCTCTTATCCTAGGACAACAGCGTCGAGCTCGAGGAAGTCACGGCGTCGAAGGCGCCGCGACGAACGCGCGGAACGATACGGCGGCGGTTTTGATATCCCGCGAAATGGCGCACTCCGCGTTTTCCATTCGAGCTTCCGCCCGCGGGAATGGTCCGGATTGCCCAATTGCAATCGCGCGACTCTTCCGGGCTCTCAACTTTCATTTCTCGTTTTTCTCTCTTTCTCTTTCTCTCCCACTTTATTCCGACCGGCGGCTCTTGTTTCTCCCGCGTGCCCACTTTGTACACTGACCTTCCTCAAGGTCTTATCTGCCGCCGTGGAACGCTATGAACAGGACTTTATGCGAGCATTACACTTGCGATCTTTGCCGTCGAATCGTCGCGATTGTCGTCGTACGCCCGCGTTTTACGAGCGGAAGCTCCGGCATTCCTGAATCTCTCGGAAATTGAATACTTACGATAGTACGGAAGGCCTCCGGAGTTTATCACGCCGTAACGCGATATTAAGTCTCGATAGGACAACTCACGCGAACGACGTTCCGCACGTTGACGAATCCGACATATGGCTTTTACAAAATTTAATCAAATCCTAACATTGATTCGCCAGGATTTTCGCGGCGGTGTAATTATAACTCGTCGTACTAACTACCCTTTAGACGAGAGCGCTCGAGTTTAACAAACTCCGTTGAATATTCATGCGCACGATATTTCGCAAAAATGGCAGAGAGGGACCGGTATGTATATCGGTGGACGCGCGATGCGTTTTCCATGACGGATACGCCATCATAAATATTTACATCGGCGAGTTACGACTGCGTAATGCCGCGTTGTAAAATCGCGCGGACGTCGGTAGCGACGATGGTTGTCTTTTCGGTGAGACGTTTGTCGGAGGCGAAAGGAGGAAGCGAGCTTCGTCGTTTCGAGGACAATGGAGATTCCAGACAGGTATGAGAGCGAGAGGAGGGAGAGGAAAATATTCCGTCTCTCCGTTGTCTTCGACTTGTGTGTTTCGACAAACGTGCGTTGTACACACCGACGAGCTAGCTCCTGTTACTTTTACTGGCCTTGCGAGCATGACGCGTAAGTAAACTTCACTTTATCCGACGATGCGTTTCATTGGCTCCAGCTAGAAGTGCACAACGGAACGGAAACTTCCTTCGTCCTATGTTTCTTCGGCAACGCGTTACACGGTACGATGCAACACAGGTTGCATCAACGTATCTTGTTACAAACACGATAGTGTTTATTTTGTAGGATTTTTGCGACGACACATTATAAATTACGAGACATTCAAAACAAATAAATTAATTAAATGTACTTGTTAATTTTTTCACACTAGACTTTTTTGTGCAAATGTAAGCGAAGCAAAACAAACTCTTCTCAGAGCACATGAAAATGCGTTTGTTATCTGTGCATACGTATACACATCTCTGCATCACGTTCGCTCGCGTATAAACGTTCATTAGAATGTTTTGCTAATTATAATAAAAGTGCATCCATAATGCAATTAACTGGCAGCCACGTGCGCGGTGCGGGAACTATAAATAATAAATAGATAATTTAAGCGGACTCATAATAGGAAAGTACCGTTGTTCAGACGCCGGTTACAGGCGGCGAGAGTTATGTCGCATCTTGAATAATGTCAAGGAAGGAAAGAAGAACGAGGCAAAAAGGTATAACAGGCGGGAGGTAATGCGATGAACAGCATGGCATCAGCTTCTCCGGCCGTTAGTTTATTGTCACGTCGTGGCAGTTGCACTATGAAAGTATCGCAATAACGCGGATTCAGTTATGGTTGTGCACTGACGCGGAGCCTTCAAGGTCAGCGCAATCATCTCCTTCGTTCGCTCGAACAAGTCCGAATTTTTCTCGTACGCGCGGTAATGCGAAATACGCGAATATAACCTATCATTGGAACTCGCGGGCAATCCTCGTGTATATGAATTTATGCGGCAAAGGCAAAAACAACGCGCAATCCGCCGCGCCGACTCGATTTTCCGTCTGATAACGATCTAACGGATGTGCAGCGCTTGCTTTAATGCGGTATCTGTCACGATCGTTATCACTGGTTAACAAGCGAGCGTATCGCGAGTTTATATATCCACACAACTTTTACGCTCTTATATTATTACGTAATGGGTTGTCGAGCAATCGTAAACCTGTAATCTTTTTACGTGTGTTTTTAAAAATATTTTAAACTGTTTTAAAAAACAGTTTTTCAACATAGTTATTCATATGTGATGAAACTTACTACTCGAAACTACTTGATGTTTTTGAAGTATTTTGCTACGTATATAAAAACTACTTTTAAGTCAGTTTGTCGCAAAATAAACTGACCTAGCTTCAACAAGAGTGCAAAAATAATTTGAGGGTGGAGATTAAAAATTTAAAATAATTTTAAATCGGTATATAAGGAGGAAGAAAACAGTCGCGGCGAGTTACGAGATTCAAATCTTCGTTTGTTATCGCATCTTCAAGGTATAGTAAAATATATTCGGATTTAAAAAATAGTTTTGTGCCTGAAAAAAATTAATTATTGCAATATACTGTTTATCACACAGCAATCGCGTTATCTTTAATTTCTTGAAATTGTTTTATTACTATGTTTTGATTCGCTTATCCAATATGTTAACAACCGAAACTTACTGACCAGACTATACAGTCGTGCAAGCTCGGACACGTTTTCCTAACTCTCCTCTCTCACCCTACCTCTTCTCTTGCGACGACAAAAAAAAGAGATCCTCTCCCGCACGCTTCACGACTCTCCGCGATTCGGCGCCGAATCGCACGCAGTCGTTGCATCGTCTGCAGCGAGACTTTTTGCATAATTTCTCTCTCTGAAATCTTTGCATAACCACGATCGTATCCAGATGTGGCAGCGGGCACCACTTAGCGGCCAAGAACGGACTACGATATGTGTTGTAATATTTATAGACTTGCCTGGACCTCTTTCCCGAGGTCAAGTGTGTTACGGTTCTTATATTTAAATACGGAACAGCTTTGTGCATTTAAAACAATAATTAACGTTAATAAATATGAAAAAGGAATAAAAGAATTTTCTTTTAATAGGTACAGCAAATAATTAGTAATAAACGTTCTGGCGATAAATTGTTTGCATCTGTGGAGATACTTTCAAATTTAATTTTTTACAACTTAATTAAATTTGAATATACGAGATTTTTTTACATATTAGTATTTTTAGTTTCTCGTAATTCGAAAAGCAACGGTAGATAATTCTTAAATTGTTGATGTGTAATCTTAAATTTAAAAAAATTGGCATTGCATTAATTTTTTTTAAAGATTCGTTGTTTAGGATTTTCTCGTATCGTTTCTCATTACATCGAACGATGTTCTCGACTTGTGGACGATGAATTTTGTTTTGTTATGGTCAGAACTGTTGGCAGGGAGTGTACCGGGTCGTGCAGGCTGGGACACGTTTTCCTAACTTTCCCCTTGCCCCGCCCGTCGTCTCTCTCCTCCCTCACCGCCCTCTTTTCCTTCCTGACCCCGTCTTGTTGCTATCTCTTTCTTTTCTCCGTCTCTCTCTTTATCTCCTCGCGAAGTGCAACGAAGACGAAGGGACCGGAGGGACCTGCGAGGCACACTTGTATAAGAAAGAGACGGGCAAGAGGACGAGAGAGCAAGTGGACGGTGTGTATACCCTCTGTCCCTCCGTCTCTCCTCGCCTCCTCGGAACAGTGGACGAGCGGAGCATTATAACTCGGGCTTCAGCCTCTCTCTTTCTCTCTTCTTAGGCTCTGCATAGCCTTTCTTTTTCTCCATCGCTGCCCTCACCTCCTTTCCTCTGCCTCCCCGTCCCTCAGACCGCTCTTGCCTCTTGCACGATATCTCCTCTCTTCTCTGCCGCTGCATCACGACGAGATGCAGGGACACGCGGCTCCGCTTCTCGCGAGTAAAACCGTCCTTGATCCCCGGGCCACGCTCCATACGATACAAGAGAGGCATGGAGAGGCTCCTCTACTACTCTCCGACTCTCTCTCTTGTTCAGCACGTGGTCACCGCTGACGTCACGAGGCGCACACTGTGCTCGACCGCGAAGCGTCGTCACGAAGAGAGGCTTAAGCTGGTACCACACTGCGGGGCTTGCGCGAACGTTTTCGATGTAAACACTTTTGAATAGAGTCGACAAAACCTCGAAGACCCATCAGTAAACACTCTACTCACTCCGATCGAATGCTGCATAATCAATATGGTGTCAAGAATCTGTTAGATAGATATAGAAAGAGAGAGAGAGAGAGAGAAAAAAAACGAAACATTATAGGTGTATGCGCGTGCACTCATGTACCATACACTCGGTAATCGATAGGACATTGTATTCGAAATTTAGGATGAAAAAGAAACGAATAGAATTGACATTCTGACAATGACATAAATTGATGTGGAACCAGCATTAAGTGAACAAGCAGCGTAATACGCAGCCTTTGCTGCGTGCTGTCTGTCACGGGGGGATGTGTATCGTTACGTGTATCTCTAGCGTGTTGTTACATGCGCAACCGATAATTATCCCAACAGCGTAATGGCAATAATTCCTGTTGGTGACGCGTGTACACTTGTGACTCTTTCGAGTGAGTTGTTGCGGTAATCACTCGTTGGATTTTTCAGTTTGCACTGGAAAACGACGAGAAGAGTTTAATGATTGAACTGTTTTGCGCAATACCGAGCGGTTTACAATTCAGTTTCGAGAAATTGAAACGCGATTAAGCCTTTATATGCGAATTGAAACAAAATACATAATTGAATATTCGCGGTGTCGCTTCATATTACATTACACTCGAAGACCGAGACGAGAGATGATAGCGAAACGAATACCACCAAATAACAAACGAGTAATAACCGGCCAGGTGTTTATTTTTCATATCGGATGTGGTTTATAGCACGTGTCAATTTCGTTTCAATATATTAATGGCTCGCTGGTTATGTGTAAGTCTGTCCTCGGAACATCTCTTTACATCGTATTCTGAAATTATCTCTTCCTAGAACACACCAAACAGGATACCTCTCTTACTATCTCTGACACGTGGTCGTATTTCGACGTCACACGTCGCACGATCGTATGTAATCCCGAGATATCTCGCGTTCGTGCGTCGAGATGGATTTATTCTTTGTTATTGAAAGTAATACACTCACACACGCGCGTAAAATGTATCTTTTAAAATGCATTCCCCTCGCTTATTTCTTTGAACTCTATATACGTTTTATCTAGATATATCTCGCTATAAGGAATTACAATCAAAATGTTTAATAATATATAGAAAATATTTCCTATAAAAATTAACAAACCATTTACGACACAAATAATATTTTTTTCTCATAAAATCTCGCGATAGGAAAAATTTTTTTCAGTTGATTTTTGTCGCAAAAATGTTCAACTTTTTTTTTTTTTTTTATTGAATATACTTTCAAAGGCGTCACGAACGCAATATCGGGAGCTGCATTCAACTGTCGACCTTCCACCGCTGTCTCGCAATCATGGCAGAAAATATTCGCGATAAAAACAGGTTGACAGAAATAAGAGAGGAAAAAAATCATTTAAAACGCGAAGATTTGACGCGGATATATACCGAATATGTATATAAGGAATCTACGGAATCGCGCGCGCTTCATTGTTGTGAGCGTGTGAAGGCGAGAAACTTGCGAGGAATATGATGAAACATAACTTGATGCAATACGCCCTTCGGTCAAATAAACCAGGTTTTCCAGATGTTCGCGTGGGAGAAGCAAATTGCGCCCGGTGCTTATTGACAATAATTTATTTTCACGTCCCTTCATATATCGCTTGTGTTACGCGCATTAACCGCCGATAAATTATCGTTGAATTTCTTTCGTTCCGTACCAATTAAACCCGACGAGTTTAATTTGACGCGGTGAACCGTTTTGCAATCTGCCAATTAAACACGGAATTAACAGTTCGTGTTTTATTTGCGGTATTCTTATGCTTCGTTCTGTCCGATATCCGTGTCATCGTGAACGCGTTTTATTTGTTTCTAACTCATTCTCGTCCTCATCTAGCGCATTCGCGACGCGCAAATGTGCTTGCTTGACAGTTCATTGTACTGAACTCTCGGTCATATTAATCACAGATCTCGTGTACACTGTACTGATACTACTACTTCGCCGTAACAGCGCGATATTATTACAGCAAATATTTACCTCCGTGCTCAACCTCGGGCACAGCGGCATCAATCTTGGAAATCCCGAACATCTCCCGTGACGTGGTGCGGAGTAAACATGATGTGGCAGTAAGCGCGAGACAGTAACGGTGCCGCTGTGGTAATTTATTCCCGCTGAATGCTGGAAAACAGCCGCGAGATGCACGCTATCTCGTTACGATGATGCTCGGGCGTTTCTGCTTTTTCCAAGGTCTTCTTCGCGATCGACCGATCGCTCTCCTAGGCGCGTGTTCTTTGCCTGCGTATACTTTGCATTAAAAAAAAAAAAAAACTGTGCCCAGAAAAAATAATATACAATAGCAATAACGTTTTAATAGGCAGCCTCGAACCGAGCACGGAATAATCCCGACCGGCCGCTGATGCTATTTCTGATGCCTCATCGTGGTCCGCGTGCAGCCGCGGAATCGCGTACATATTCATGCGCATCCCTTGGCATCACCGCGGCCGTGTCGCCATGTTTATGGTCGAGACGACCAGTCTGAGAGCGATAAGTGAGATTAGACTTACACGAGCGATGCATTAAGAACAATATTAATTTTTCTCGGTGCGTATAAAATACAATTGAGTCGTAAATAGATGAAATGGTTTATGAACACACGGAGCGCAAAAAAAAACAAAATCAACGGAACATGATTGAAGATTAATATCCGAAGGCTGTTCCAGTGGCGCTGCGCGCGTTGATGAATCGCGGCTGTGTGCCGATCCCCATTGAAACAAATTAATTCAATGATAGATCTTACCTGTAGAAAGTCGACTGTCCTTGCGCCGGCCGTTCTAATCGCATCGAAATCCTTGATCGCGTGGGCGTGTGGGGAGGTTGCTGAGGGATTTCGTGGTAGGCTGCGGCGACGGCGTCGCGAATTTCTCGCGTTTCGTAAAGCCAGACCTAATCTCCGCGCTACCTAAACAAAGGATCGGCGCGCGTATTACGTTATGGGTTTGCACCAAAGCAAAACGGTGGTGGTGCGGACGGAATATATACGAGAGAAACACATAGTATATAAGCGAGAGCCTTAGAGATTGTAGGCTCGGTGTTAGGGAGCCCAAGGCCAACACCTGCATCATGCCCCACCACCGATACTCCAACGCTCTCGACGCTCGAGAGTATATACCGCGAGTGCACCGGACAGAACTGTACCAATACCAGTTTGCTCTTAACTATCTATTAAATATACCGACACTTTGTCCTTCTTCTTCTCCTCGTTTTCTTCTCGTCTCATCGAGGGAGCGCAATCACGAGCGGGGGACAATTTATTAGTTTCATCCCGCGAAATTAACGTCGGCAACAACCTATCGATAACGAGAAGATATCCCCCACGCGAACATGAAATTGTAATTTCGCGATAGAGCGTCTGTGTTGATATTCGGATCGCATAATTATTAAAAGCAGAATAATTACTGTAAAATCATGCTTTTTGTTTCATACGCGCTCGAGAGTTTCTTCGACACTCTGGAACATGCTTAATGCGCAGGTTCCGAGAAACCGAGATGTCTGTGTGTGTGTGTGTAAGGAAACAGATTATCTCGGGAAATAACTGTAATGCAATCTTGCTCCGTTAATCGTTCGCCACGTAAATATTTTGATCCTCCGCTGGCTGGTAAATGTACAATAACAGATGTTGGAAGTTGATTTCTTCGTTACCTTTCGTATTTCTAACACGTTAGAAAACTCGCTCTCTCTCTCTCTCTCTCTTTCTGAGATACATATATGTTTAAGATGAATAAATATTTGCACTTTCCAAAGGTTAGAATATATATCGTCTTAGGACTACGGAATCGTATTATCTTCTTCTTCTGGTCTGCTCTTTTGCGTTTTTCAACTTAGGTCAAAAAGTCTCAAAGACCTTTTTTCGGATGATGTGTTTAAACCTTGGATCTGTCTGTTAGACCTTCTCTCGGACAAAACTTAGAAACCTTCATCCTGTCGTGGCCCTAGACCCTTTCAGAGAAAACGCAAAAGAGTGTTCATAACTTTCTTAAGTCTCTTCTACCTGCATGCACGCATTTAGCAATCACGTTTTTCCTTTCGCTTCCTACGTGGAAGGCGAGGGAACAGACCAGAAGAAGCGAAAATGGGGCCTGCTCGTCGTGGAGCGGAGAAAGAGGAGAAGGAGGTATCGACTGACTACGCTGTCCCGTACTTTATAGTGCAATACGTTACGAGCGGAGCCTGCAGCGTGGGCCGACGTATCTGCCCAGCTGTCCCGGGCTCTCTCGAACCCACGTTCTCGTCCGCGCTGCCCGATCTCTACACAGTTCTCCGCGGTAGCACAACTCCGGTTCCAGTTGACCAGTTCCTCTCCAGGCGGCAGTCCCGAGTCGTTGTAGGTTTTGAACTGCGGCATAGCGTGGCTGGTCGAGCGCCAACCAACCAGGCAGTCAACTAGCCGTGCTCGCGATGGCATTGATGCGGTTCACCGAATGGCGAAAGTAATGCACCGTACATAGACGCGCGTACAATATCCGCCGTGTGTATGTGTGTACGTATACATATATGCACACGATTGCCGTGGTCAGTGCACACCGCTAATCTGTCCCGCGTGTACACGCAGAGGCAGCACGCGCCACCGGCTCGTTTCTAGGTTACTACGAATGCGTAAAAGACGACGTACGGCGGAGACGCGGTACGCGTCGTCGCGCCTTTCGCCGTCGATTACCGCCTTCGCTGCGGTACGGCACCGCGCGTTCTGTTTGCCGCGCGTTCTCGTCCCGCCTGCGGGTTTCCTCACTCGGGGATATTTCTCGAGGTCACGGGGTTCGTAGAACCGGCCGAGGGCGGCAGTCGAGGTTTCCCCGTACAGCAGAAAATCGTGTACGCGGTATTTTCGAGCCAATCGCCGATCACGCGATGCGCCTTGAACGTTGTTATTTACCGTCAAACGCCGTTTACCCGATATTCTATCATCGCAATTAGATCGACACGTTTTGCATAACATAGCATTTTACCAACAACAATAATAATAATTAATATTATAACAATAATATTATATATACGCATACAGTTTGTTTTTTTTTTTTTTTTTTAGTTAATTTCTATCTCTCGTTAAACGCATTGTTATTAACCATTGCACTCGCCATTATCGAAAAATTAATGAAATCGTCATACCGCGATGATATACGCGATTGAATCACATGCAAGTAGCGTAACATAAACACTACCTATTATCTCATTCACGACGTATAGTCAGAGACATACACCGGTTGTCTCGCCGCAAAACTGGTATGCAAAAGTAATGTATATTGCTACAACCGGGTCCGCGTCGACGGAACTTATCAAGCGTCTATCAGGAAAGCGCGACATGTGTCGCGAAAGGGGGATGCATGCCTGTCAGTGATAAGAACAATAGCGCATGTACATCAAGGCCGAAGGAACACACAACCCACCGGACAATCTTTCGACGATCTCGCTCGTGAGGCAACAATAATAATATTGGTTGCTCGTAATTTTCCTCATTAATAAATCCGACCTGATCACATCGCAAACACCGACGACGACGACGATCTATGTAAATTGCAACCGGTCCTGAGCGCGCGCGAACGTTTCGCAGTCCTACGCTCGCGCGGGCAGCTCCGAGACATTTCGTAATAATTCCGCGCCGCGTGCGCGCTCATGCGTGCCACGACCTGGATCTTTCCTTCTCTTTCTGCGCTGAAGTAGCCGCTGCCAATGCATTAGGCAACGAAGCGAGAGCGATACTCGTCGTCGGAAGAGTTTTCTTTCGTTTTGTTCAACGCGGAGTGGGATGCCGGAAGAGAGATCACGCTTCGGATCACGCGCGCGAAATTAGGATTTGCAATCACGATTTGTTGACACGAAGTCGCAGATTGCAATTTCGCTTTTGATTCGGTTGGACTATACGTGACTCGTGCAGTTGGATTCGATAGTCGAGGCCTTTGAATTGATCTTGATCGAAAGTTTTATACGGAGAACAAAGACCGGGCGTTATTAATGCAAATTTACCGATGGATCGCTTGGAGGATTGAGATTACATGTATACAAACTCAAAACAACCACGCGGTCGGAACCACTTGATCAACAATTATTCAGTTCGTTGCACATCGAATGTACGCGCGCGCGCGCGCAGTCACGGATCTTCATGTTTATTAATTTTGAACGTGCGCAATCTTGCGAGCCATTTTCGCGTATCGCGATCGCATAGAATAACAAGGACAACAGATTATTGCGAACGAAAATTAATACTTCAGGAAGTACAACAAGAATATAGTTCGTTAAAGGTTTATTACAAAAGACTATCTGATGCAAGTTCTGAGTTATCGTGCAGGAAGAGACTCTCCGATGGCTCCTAGTACAGTGGTGGCTATAGACGCGGGATAAATAACGTTCTTTGACATTCGCACCTTTCAGATTATACTACATATCGCTATAAACTTTCCAACAGTTTACACAAACGCGCGCCCGCGTAGTTATACACACGGTGGAATTCATCAATCGGAAATGGAACTTCTCCTTAATTTGCAAAGTTGTTAATACTGGTAGTCAGAGCAATTATAACGGGACGGCTCGCTCCGCACGATCAATCCTTTGATCAGTGTGCCTGCGCGTGTACCGCGTTAATTGGATTACGAGCTATCGATTCGACGACGGCTAATGCGATTCCTGGTCGCCGGCAGGATTCGTTCCGTGGAGAAACGCCGTAGCTCCTTCACCTGCTCTCCAATCGGCATTACCGTCCGCGCTAACAAATTGTTTCTGCATATCAACGCGGGCCAGCCGTAATCGCGGCCAGCGCTCGTAAACGAGTCGCGAAAAAGAAGCATCCAGAACCGCGTGCTACCGTTTCCACAAGCCATTAACCCGTCGTCTTGTAAGCGGCACGGGAGTAAGGGAGATGTCCTAAGAAATCTGCACGTCCCCCGACAAAAAACGATCTCCGCGCGTCGATTCGTTTTTCTATTACAGGGAATCTTTTACGCATCTCACTCGCTGTGATCGCTGCGCACGCGCGCGAGAGAGAAGAGCTCCGTTGTTGTACGTATTCCCTCTTTCTCTTTCTCTCTCTCTCTCTCTCTCTCTCTCTCTCTCTCGTTCTCTCTTTCTTTCGTTCCCTCTTCTCCCTTCTATCGCACGTCTTCTACGTGCTCCCCGTCGTTGCGTCTGTGTGCATTCGTGTCTTGGGTTACGACAGAGTAGGTCCGTTATCGGGGCCTGCTGATTGCCTTTGAACAAAGAGGGCCCTGCCTCGCGGCGCGCGCCAGACGAGGAGCGCTATAGAACGAGAGGAAAAGAGTAACACGAGGAGATTGTTCGTGATGAGGTGGTTAGACTGGTTCACGCACGTGTGTGCGTGCCGAGAGAAACACGGTCCCCGGTGTGCGTCTTAAACTGCATGCGATCGCGCGAGCAAGCGAGGGGAGAGACCTCTCCGTTTTTCTCCGTCCTCGTTCCTTCGTCGCTTTGCCTATTTTCTCGCTTCGACCAACGCCATCGTCCCTCCGCTCTCTCATTCTTTCTCTCTCTCTTCTTTTCTCTTTCTCTTTCTCTTCTTCTATCCGGTCGCTCTGCCACCCTCGCTCCTCGTCCCGCCCGTCTGAACTTGTTCTCTCCGCAGCGCGCAGAGATTTGAGCGCATCGCTGTTCGCTCGAAAACGAGCGACGACGGCGCGTGGGGCGAGATATGTTTACGCTGCCAAATAGCAATGTTGTCCCGCGTGTTTGTGATAGCGGAGGAGGCGCGAGGGAAAAGGGTGAAAGTCTCGGAAAATTGTCGGCTCTTTCTCCTGAACGCGATATGTTTCTAAGAGAAAGAGAGAGAAAGAGAGAGAGAAAGAGAAAACAGGTGCTCCGACTGATAGCAGAGCTCTCTCCAGAGGCGTAGGATAAAATTGAAATACAAAACGACCGGGCGGGTATACTGTTATAAGGCGGCGGAGAGGAAACCGGCGATCTTTTCAGAGCCGCAATTTATGATTATGTAACGAGCACGCGGTAGTCCGTGCACACCACACTACCTCTTCCCCTCTCTTCTCTTTGCGGATAATTTATTAATACTCGACGACATTCGGATACCTATCTCGCTTTCCTCCTAATCTCGAAATGAGTTCAAATTGCTCGGTTTATGACGCATTTTTTAACGCAAGCGTGTCTCCGTTGCACACAGCGAAGCTTTCGTAATATCCTCGTCCGTACGCACGTTGTTAGAACTGTTTCGCGCGCACAATCGACGACATGATGCAACATGCAAAGCGACTTCAGCTGGTTCGTAAAACGCGCTTTTGTTCCGCGGTTGTACTTACAATTTGACGTGAGGCCGTGCCGTAGCGAGCCTTCAAAGTGGAGAGATAGAAAGAGTAAAAAAGAGAGAGAGAAAGAGAGAAGAGAGACAAAGAGAAAGAAAGAACCGCGATGATAGTGTGCATGTAAACGCTACATGTCGATGTACGCGCGTCGTGGTTACTTTTGAAGGTGTTAATGCGTGTGGAGGCGGGTTTGTTGGTCCGCTGCTCTCTCTCTCTCTCTTTCTACTCTCGCCCTCTCGTCTCTTGCCTTTCTCTCCTCGTTTCTCTTGCTTTTTCTCCTTTCGTCTTTCCTCTTCGTCTCCGTGTCCCGCGTGCTCGCTTGGCACTGGTTTGTTTTGGTTCATCGAGTGCCGTGCACGTCGTGCGTGTGTTAAGACTGTTAAGTGTGAGCCATGATGCGTGCGACACTGGTGTAGGCGCGTATACGTGTGCGTGGATAACAGCGCGCTCATACATACGCACGTACGCACGCATGCACGCACGCCACGGATAATGTTAACAGCCGTTAGTAAGACGTGCATGAGCCTCATACCCTGCTGGAAATTATTGTCCTGAATGTCGTGATATAGCAACGACGTCGTGTGTGCCATCAGAAACATATTTCAGTGTCGCGCCGGGCTTTTAGTAAATATTTTCAACAGACGCGAATTAATATTGATGACGGATTAAATGTCGTTAATTATTTGTTTTTCGTAACAGTTCGTCTCTCTTTGCTCGTATATATGTGTATATATATATATATGTATATGTACGTGTTTATATGTATATATCTCTCGTGTATATCTGTTTGCTTTTACACTGTGCACTTGCTTCTTCGCTTCCGCGTTACAGCGTCCGCCAGTATCGTATCTACTTAAGCTAACTTTATCGAGGGATTATCTGCTTTCGCAGAGCCTTCAGTAAATTACCGGGAGCAGCTACGATCCACTTGTTTCTTGTCTAGACTAACACCGGCGAGATAAAGACGGGCACCGTCTCTATCAAGCTCCGCGCGTTTGCTCCGACGCGGTCTATACGCGGATCTCTCCTCGCACCAGAACTCGCCGCTTCCCTGAACTTGAACGCGCGCGCGCGCGCGCGCTCAAGGTTCGCCGACGCAGTACGAATTCATCGCCTCACTCCTCCCGTCTTTCTTTACCTGTCCTTTCCTTCGGCTTCACAAAAGCACACAATAGCACCCAGGCGATGCCACTGACGGTTATGGATGAACGGTAGCGAAGGAGAGCTGACAGTCAGCAAGAAGAAGAGTCTGAAAAGACGATGAGGCGATCTGCGGTAAATCGCCCAACGACCCAAGGATCTCCCCAAGCAGCGTTGCCGGTGTCGCAGTTTACGGTCACCGTTCCGGGACGCGATTATGCTACTAATTTAAACCGTTTTTTACCGAGTCCCTCGTCGTACCAAGCACCCGGTTTGATAGAATAAATCTCGCACCTTCGTGCTTTTTTTTGCCGATAGCTTTCTGGCGCATCGAAAGAGAGAGAGAGAGAGAGTGAGAGATTTTGATTTGATTTGATTTAAGCTTTATTTATTTATTTATTTATTTATTTATTTAGAGAGAGAGAGAGAGGGAGAGACGCATTTGATGATCGAACATGTTCGATCGACATTTCACTTTTCTGAATCTC
>QVOB01007584.1:0-14845 GCA_014839585.1 Pseudomyrmex concolor | reverse complement strand
ATTAAATGTTAATTGTCATCTTTCCGACCGGCTTATGTTCGCTGCATTCGGTAAAGCTGTTCTTAGCAGAAAGGGAAGAGACCCCGAGCAGTAATAACGACGTTGTCGCGTGTTGTAATCGGTATACATCATTATTGACAGCACAATATGGTGCTTTCTTTTATGGGAACCGTGAATTAACGTTAATGTCAGGTTTCATACTCCAGTCCCGCAGCGATCAAGTATTTTCGGCAATTAGACCGAGCCACACCCTCCGGCACGAGCAATAAGACGCTTCTTAATCGGTTTGCCGCGATAATATCGAGCTCGGTTCGCAAAATCCCGCCCGACTGATTAAAAACAAGATCAATCAGATATCGCCGCCGCAGTAAGCGGCGCAGCAGTTTTACGTCGCTTATCCGGTTTTTGTTTTTCTCGGCTAACTTTTAATTATTATCTTCGATACAACGTCATGTCTAACGATGGTCGCATCTCCTTTTTGTTACAGGTAAGTCTCGATGGCAAATGAAGACGAAGGGAGTGTTCCTTCTACGACCGAGAAGGATGTTTTAACGAATATAAGAAGTATTACGTGAGATGGAACGTTAGAAGGGACCCAAAAGAAAATACGGGTATGTGTGTCCTACGTGTGTGTGCGTGTGCGACTACCATCCGAATGTATTTCTTTCCATCTTGCGCGCGACATATGTAAAGCTCGAAACGTCGACCCATCTGTCGGCTTTGCGAGATCAAGTTCTAGTATGACACTTGTTACGCAAATATGACGCTATTACTTTTCCTGCTCCGCGCTCGCGAAGAGAGACGTCCGTTAAAAACGACCCTCGAGCGCGTATTAAGTTATAAAAAATACGATGGCGCAACTTGAACTTGTCGCGCTGCTGGTAATTTAATATAATAGCGCGGATTGATGAAAAATAATATATATAATTACTACGCTAAAATTTTTAAATCTGTAAATTATATAGAGAGGCAACGTAAAGTTCTGCGAATCGTAATTCCAAACTCCGACGGTCAATTATTTTAATTAGTTAAATAACTTTTTCTTTAACGAAGGAAAAATTTATATTAGCACGAGAGGAAAGGAAAAGGAAATGCACTCATTAATATCAATGTTTCTCATTTTGTTAATCTAACTGCAAACCGCGCCAAGGTGAAATAAAATTCCGAGGCAAATATACTTCTTGTGACGGTAAAATTGCTTCGATCAAAGGAACGAGCTAAAGGCCGTTAATGAGCATAGTAATGTCTTTCTTAATTTTTGCGTCTCTCGTTTTTTTGCTTGAAAACTCGAGAGGGAGCGGAGTCGAGCGAGAGATTCTCTTTTGTGCGAATGCTAAAAAGTCGGAGACTCAATTAAAGTCTTGTACAACGGTGCGAAGGAAACGGCGACACAACGCCGCGGAAGGGATCACGCTTTTACGTCCTTAATCCCCAATTTCACGGTTACCTTCGTATCGAGCAAAGGCGTGACGTGCCTCGATCGTTTCCGTGACATTTTTCTTGCTTTTTCGTTGGCACGCGAAGCCAAGTCGGAGTAATAAAATCCACAGGAAATCGGGAACAGGATAACTCCGTGCCGTTGCGGCTTTCGGTGTGTGTACACATCTCGAATTGCAAGAGAGTTTCCTCCAGGTTGCGGTTGCGAGTTTCAGCTGATTAAACGACTTATTTGCCAAGTTTGTTTCGGGTTGATTAATTTAATTTTGCTCTTCTCGATGTGTGTTGGAAACTACTTTATGAACACTTTGATTACGTCTTAATTCGTGTGTATTAGATACTCGAGACTACCGTGAAACACGTGTAACATTACACACTACTTCACTAGCGGCAGGTTGGAAAAATGGGAGAGATCGAAAAAAAGTTGCCGGAAAGAAATGGAGATGGGGAGAACGCAAGAAAGTGCAAAGTGCAAAACCAGGAGAAAGAGCAAAAAATCGGAAACCGACGCGAGCGGAACCAGCAAAAATCGCTGTTTTACGCGGATCATAAAAGTTACAGGAGGATAGGAAGTACACTCCGCGTCTCTCTCTCTTTCTCGTTCGTTTGACCGTCATGTCTCGCTTTCTCTTTTCGAGTGGGTATATTGCGCGAGGTCAGAGTTACACGGGCAGCGCGCAACGAGCAGCGTCGGGAACAGTTTGCCAACTCGTTGAACGAGACTCGAACTCGATAGGCCGCGCCTGCCTCCGAGGTTGCGTTCGCAACCGAGAGAAGAGCCAAGCTTCGTTTCGGTTCTTTGCTCCGCGTCATTCGCTCGCGTTCCATCCCGGTAAAACATCGCGCGAGATGCTTTTTGCACATGCCTGTACATCAAACGTCGATCCCACCGCGCGCGCGAGATACACGCACCTCCTTCGATCTCTTCTTCATCCAACTTCCGGACCCTCCGCTAACCAGAGCTCGTATTCTTCCCTCTCGTACCCCGCCGAACTATATATTCCTTTCTGTCTCGTTCTCCCTTTCGCGTTCCACGACAACAAATCGGCACGAAGCCGCGAAGGTGCAGGCAACAAGACCAGACAAAAGAGAGAAAGAAGAAAGAGAAGAGAGTTTCCTGAAGGAGAGATCAGTGAACGTCGAACCCGGCAGTGGATATGCGGCAATCACGGGATTGTTACACATACCGCCGTCGTTCCGCCAGCATCGGGGGCTTCGGCATTAACTCCCTTTCTCTCTGTCTATTTTCTTCTCTTCTTTTTCTTTCCGTCTCGCGACGTTGTTGTTCGTACTCTTCCTCTCATCTTCCAACCAGCTCAGCCGTGCCGGAGCTATCTATCCCCGTTGGCAGGATACATCCGTCCGTACAGTTTCCGGACCTCCATCGACATCACCACTAACTCGGTTGCCGACGAGCAGCTACACGTAGCCCTTACCCATCCTCCCTCCCCTTCTTCCGTAATAGCGCGGACACGGGAGACCGCTACTACGAATACCAAGCACGAACTTTTCAGCAGACATGGCCGCGCATTCCGGGCCCATCCACGACGGTTACGTACGTATCTTACGGAGAAGGAAGCCACTCTATTACCTTAGTAACTCGGCGCCGGAGTTGACCTCAAAGAAAGTACGTTTCTCGAGAAAAGAGAGCCGGTAGTCCCTAACACACATCTTACCTGACTTCCTCTTCCCGGAGACAATATACGATTAGGACGCGTCGCGCGGGAATGATCGCGTTTTCTGCTGACCGTGGAAATAGCCTCCGGCCAACGGGTGGACGGCCTTGCGCTCCGAGAGCCTCGCGTTCATCGAACTTAAAAGCTCTTTCAAACCGCGCGTCGTCATATTCTTTCTCTTTATCTCGAATTGCACTCGATGTCGCGAGATATATATATATATATATATATATATATATCGAATTCGCCGCGCGAAAAGAGAGCAAAGCGGAATCGTCGTTTCTTGTGTCATTTGGCGTAATTACAGCGCGTAATCGCGGCGAGCTCGCGTCCTCTTAAGAAATAATAAATAGAAAACCGGTTGTGTTTCTCGCGCGATGACAGTCCGGCACTCATCTGAATCGCCAGACGCCGAGCTCGTCTCAATTTTTTTTCTCCCGACCGAGATTCACAATCGCGCGTCCTTTTCCAGAACGTGTCGCGCGGTCGTAAGTATAAACGCGCGAAACCGCGATCTCGCCGCGCTTTTTCCGGCGACCGAGTGATCGAGGCATGTCGTGTCGCGTAGCCGTCTCTCTTTGTTGTCGCGCTTTTTACGCGATTGTTACGGAAAAGGCGATGGTCGGGGAGACGCGGCCCGCTTTATTAGGTATGTATCGGAGCGTACGCGGCTCCGGGAGAAAAGGGAGGTGGTGACGGCAGAACAGAGCTCGCGTGATTCGCAGCCGGTGTTATTAACATCCACGAGCGCTAGAAGCGAAAGAGAAAGAGAGAGGCCCTCCCGATCACATCGCGTTTGTGATAAATCGCTTCGGTGGCTTCCCCCGGCCTCCTGCGCCATTCGCCATTATGTCTTGTACGTTTCATTACAAATTTCCTTTAGTGTCGTTACCCCGTGTGCGCGCGCTCTCACGCAACAAGCGGCCACATACACCCGCTAGAATCGAGCGCAAGTATGTGTACGCGTGTGCGTAACGTATCTACTCGCTCCGCGAGAGGATACCAAAGGAAGTAGAATAAGAAGAGGGGAAGATGTATTTATTGTGGAACGACGTCGAGCGGACAAGGCAAAAGTGAACGCTGCTCCCTTACTTTTCTCTTTCCCTCTCTCTATCTCTCTCTCTCTCTCTCTCTCTCTCTCTCTCTCTCTCTCTCTCTCTCTCTCTCTACGTGAACCGCGGGAGATATTAATTCTTGTTACTCATGCGAGTGTACGTGGTATCGTCGCGATATTCTCGTGGAAGTATATATATAAATAAGAAATAAAAGAGAGAGAGGAAAATCTGCCACAACACAGGACCGCGCGCGGTGAATGATCGTATCGGAGCGAATAGGAGTGTCGGGATAACGACGACGACGACGAGGGAGGAGGAAAGAGCGAGCAGTCCCGGCAGGACTCTCGTCGCTGGGATTTCTAATGGGATATATGCCTTGTCGTTAATGCTATCTGTATTAATGATTTCCAATGCGCATATGTATGGTCCGTGACTTGCATCTAATTCATGGAAAATCACCCGAGCCACTTCCGCGAATAATCTGCTTCGTTTATTCCCCGGTGATATACACGCATATACATGTATGAATCTCTGTGCGATTGCGCGAGCATGCATATTGGCTACTTATGTAATTCGCCAGCCACGCATAGCGAAGGCGAATGGTGTATTCATCATTGCCGCCGCGAGACGGCGGGACGACAAGACGCGAGTGAGAATCTGCTACTTAGTTCGCGGAATATTAATGTTCATTATATTCCGCAACGCGTTGCTAACACGCGAACGCGGGTGAATGCGCGGTATTTAATATGAAATATGTCTCTTTTCCCGATACACTCGCTCGTGAGTAAGATTTGATTTTCTCCGAAGCTCATTTTCAGCCAATTAACAAGCCGCGCGCCACTTCTTAAAAGTGCGAAAATTATTGGCACATCAATATTGTCGATCGAAAACGATCAGCGGAATATTTACACGCGTGCGTGAATACTTGGTATAAGATTTTTTTTTTTTTTTTATCAAGGCCGGCGCAACTCGACGGGCGTATTTTTGAATACGCGAGAAAAAATCAAGTAGTAACCAGTCCAACGAGATGAAGAAAAAAAAAACGAGCGCTAGGGAATATCGAACGACAGTAGCGGCGATACGGCGATTTGTGACGTATTTACGACGCAGCGTCGTCACGATAATACTGGTCTTTCCCTTCGCGGTCGAAGACGTTTGCGTTTGCGGCGGAATCGCTAATCAAGCCGGCCCGGTCGGTCAAACGTTATCGTCTCATACGGTCTACGTGTGTTGTCCGCGGCTGTCGTTTGCTCGTTCTTTCTCCGTTTCATTCTCGTGTCCTCACCCGTGTTGTCTTTCACCGAAGGAGGCCACAAACGGAAGATTCACGCCACTCTGCATGTTCGTCGCATACTCGCGCGGCCGATATATTCGCGCAACAAACCGATTGTGCGGATCCGAGTTCCCGATGCTGCTCGACTCTCTTTCTCTCTTTTTGTCGTCCTAAGTACCGTGTGTACGCTATCGTCGAGAATTGGTAATATCTCGGGACGAGCGTGGAATGTAGGCTATCGACCGAATCCGAAAGCGTAACCCGGAGGGCGCTGACAGCGACCGAGGAGAAGAGACACATTCGTGTGTACATATTCGCGCACGAAGAGAGAGAAACTGAGGACAGAGGGGGAGGGAAGGGAGGGAGAGGATGCACAGGGAGAATGCGGCCAGACACAACGGACAAGAGAGAGGCTCCCTGCGCGTTCTTCCCCTCGTTCCCCCCGACAGTACGGAGAGGTCGGTAGGTGGATTCAGCCGTTTACGTACACCCCTTGGGCTTGTCATGCGGCGGCTATCGGCCGACCGCGATCGAGAGACCGGCTGTATCCCCAATGCCACCTTGTACTCAGCGGCTATGTCGGATCAGACAGGCATGTGCTCGCCGCTTTACCACGATGGTCCCTTCTCGTCCCCCTTCTCCTAGTGCTTTGCTCTCTCTCACTCTCTCTCTCTCTTGTCCCCGCGTTGCTTCTCCCTCGGCTGTTTTGCATCACGATGCATCCTAGATGCGCCGTCGTCGTCTCCTCCCCTCTCCTGCATGCTAAAACGGGTTATTTCGGGCCACGTGGGTGGTTTGTCTAACGAGATATACGGCGAACACGCTCCGAAAGTGGGACAGCTCGTGCGGCGCGCTCGTTCGTGGCCGGCACGCTCGTCGTGATGCATCGTGAATATATATGGCGCGATGATCGCGATGACACTCGGCGCGATAGCCATCGGCGACACGCGGGTCCACTATCGGCGGCGATCGCGCGCGCGCACGCGGTCCCGGGAATTAACGAGTGCGAATATACGGGATAAAATTCTCAGTATATGCGACGGCATGGTGCGATGACGCGAAGAAGAGAGAAGAGGAGGATTCACGAGACGCGCGCGTTCGGTCCTCGCGCGTTGGCACCAGGGTCGTAAAAGCCGAGGATTACTGTTACCACTGATCGCCGACCTTGCGTCTGCCACTTTGCATCTCGTGTTGGTACTTACGCGGTGACCCCACAGCGCCCCGATAGTATAAACGTGAAACTCGTGTGTGTGTGTGTGTGTGTGTCCGCGCGCTTCGTTACGACATCTCTCGTACGGTAGGTCGCGTACAAAGGCGAGGTATATCGTCGGGTATAACGGTGTCCTCGCTGAGTGAGGGTGTCGGCTCTTTCCTTTTCTCTCTCCCGCATTACGGTGCCTCCGCGCACGCTCGGCCCGGCCGGTTAATACCGCACACTCGAATATTCGTTCGACTGTGTGTTTTCCAGCGGGCTAATTGCCACGCTACGTCGTTACTTCGCTCGTTGGATTATGCGAACGAGCGCGGGACCCGTTAATTTCGCGCAGCGGTCCCCTCCCGTTCCCAGCCTTGAGTACCCTATCCGCTGCGGTAAGGACGAGATCATCGCGGCCGTAGGTGGCGCGTTTAAATGCGACGGAATTCCTGGCGCTATTACAGAGCCGTGAAATAAATTTTCTCCGCAAATGGCGGTGCTTCGTTCGGAGGAAGGGAAAATCGACGAGAGGGGAAAATTGCGATGGCCGTTCGCCAATCTGCGAATCGATGTTAATGTTAGCGATAATCTAGCAAATTCGTATCGCGAGTTCGGTAAAGAATATATTACATCGCGCGAGTTGCTCGAAAAAGAACTGTATTTGCTAAACCTTGACCGACATTACGGCCATATCGGGCAGTGATTTATGGTCGCTAACAAACGATGATGGATCGCGTACATAATCTTCGAGTGTGTTCATAAACACCCAGGCTTATGGAATGTAGCAAGTGGACAGACTGACAGTTACGCTTTCGCTTTCTAATAGCAGTAAAACTCGGCAAGAACCGACTCGCCTCAAAGCACGGTCCACTTAGTTATCCTATTTTACGTGTGCACAAGAACTCGACCTATCCCGCACTAAAAGTTCTTGCTAGCTGTTATTACAGCGAAGTGAGAAATGCGGTAATAATGGTCTGTAAAAATTTATTCAACGCATTTTTTTTTCTTTTTTTTTTACAACGTTCTTGCGAATATGTTTACTGCATGTTCTTATAAACATGGTATTAACTATATTTTATATACGCTTGTTCACCGATTAAATAATAAAATGCAATAATTTCTTTTGAAATATTTTATTTATATTTAAAAGATTTGTTATTAATCGTTAACGTAATAGCGCGTTAAAAATATATAAAAATATTTTATGAAAATATTTTATAAATATTAATTAGACTTTATAAATTAATATGAATGTAAATTAATATGAATTAAATTAGCTTATAACTTTGAATATACAAAATATAAAACGAGAAATAAAATCGTGATGCAATATTACACAGTATTTTTTACAGTAATAATACATCGGAATATAAACAGAGAATATTTTTTCGCATTTTTCGGACGCGCAAAAAATTCTCGCAGATCTTTGTTAAATCTTTGTCGGCGAGTAAATGCGCAACCATCGACGCGGGGATACTCCCTGTCGCCAATATCTGCCCCCATAAAGTCTCTTTTCCCCGTCAAACAGTAAAGTTAATCTCCGCTTCAATTTCATCACGCGGACGCCGGTCATTTGAGGATTTCCGCGCGGGAACGAGAGACGGAAAACGATCCGGGAATCCCCGACCTCAAAGTCCTTCCGCGCGCGCGACGGAACGCACGAGGTGGACAGAATCCGTCGGGATGAAAGTCGATAATACGTGCGGGGGGCGGTACGGGGACGCGAGCCGCGAATAAATCGTAGAAATCAGTCACGTACCCTCTTCCGTCGGCCTTGCGGGAATCACCGTTAAGCCATTGATCGCAATTTAACCTCCGAGGCTGAGCAATACCGAATCGCGCGACGTCCGAGCCGCGCGATTATCCGGCCGCGTACACGCGTCAGAGAGATTCTATTACTTTCTCTCCCTTTCTTTCTGTTCTTTCGAATTTGTTCGCTCTTTCGCCGCGCGACTCGTCCGACCGAACTGACGCGTTCCGATCCGTTTGAAATACCGGCGGTGAATCGACGCTGCATATATGCGGTAATGCGAACGTTCCGCGTACACGCAGCGCAATCTGCGACGACGTGCGCGCTCGAGAAAGCGGTTTCGATCTCCGCGTAATTACGCATATGCTCGCATACGCGAAACTGCGCAGCGAAACGCAGCTGTGGTGCTTGGCGCGGCTCGCAAAAATAACCTTTGCGGTTTTGCGATAATGCCCGTCGAATGGAACGAGAAGCAGCGGTCCCGGGTCCGGCCGAGCGTGTGTGTGTCCAACGGTAAATGATCGCGGGGAAGAAAGAAAGAACGGAGAAGAAGAGAGCGGGAGAAACCAACGACGGGGAAAGAGAAACGCAAAGCCGACAACGAAAGCTCGGGGATACCGCGGCTGGAAAAATGTGGTTTACGGGCAGACGCGCGTCGCTTGAGCTGCGCCGCGAGATTGCATCGGGCCAGAATGATTGCACATATAAATGCCATGCTCCGTGCTCGCGCGAATGGATTTAATTAGGCGTATTGGTAGGCGTCCCTCTCCTCCCCTGCGTGCGCGCGGACTTCCCCGTTAATGCCCGTTGCCGATGTATACGCGAATATGAGCGCGCGGGCGACCAAGCGTCCGAAGCACTACCGGTACGCGGTATTCGAACGATTTCATAGGCGTTCCGCTGGCGTAACTCGTTCCGAAGCGTAATGGAGAACGGCTGTACATGGCGAAACGTAACTTGCGGTAACGATGATTCGACGATCCGCAGGCACTTAGGACTATCAACGTCCTCGAGCTTTGTACGGCCGCGCGTGTAGAAAAAAGTATCATTAAAAGAAGAGCTGCGGCCGAAGACGCGCTCGATAGCGGAAGATTGTACATAAACATAGTGTGTTATTTATCGCACATACCGTAAACCACTCTACAACTTCTGAAAGATTCAAAGAATCTTTTATTTCTTAAAGTTAAAAAAAAAAAAAAAATTAGATATATGTTGTCCAAAATATATAAAAATTGTTTCAATATTAAAATTTTCTCTTAATTACACAGATAACGTTTGTCTTTATACAATGCATACCTCATTATTAACGTGTGTCTAAAGAAAACACGGATATATCGTATGACATACGGTTTGTTTGGACTGCGGACGATGAACGGCCCAAATAGATTTTCCACGTGTCTCTCCGGAACTTGTAATCTTCTTGCGTGCGAGGTCGGAGCTTCTTGCCGCTAACAAGTCGTCGCTGCCGCTGCTCTCGTAGCGCGATACGTTCGTGTGGTGGTGGCGCAAGTTATTGCGGGGGATTAAACAACTTTGCCGGATGATTGATTGCTTTGTGCTCGCCGACGTTAAAACCTTTTCGCAGCGAGATGCGCGCTGCCCACGCGGGCGGTTGGTGGCTGCTTTTATCCGTTTCGTGCTTCGCTCCTCGTCCCCCATCCCCCAGTTTTTTTCACGACCTACTGACACGTGGATAACTTACTCGCTAGCATCTTCGTGCGCTTCAACCGCGGTCTTCACACCAAATTTCCCCCTTGTTCGCTTATATGAGCGCGGTTTATCTTTATTAATGTTCTTTACGTTATATACGACCACAACGCGCGTCTCTCGCTTTTCACCCAAGATTCGCGGTTTTTTTCTCTCCCCGCTCTGCGCAACGTTCTCTCCTTCTATCTGCATACTGCTCATTTCGTCGTGGAATTGCAAGACGCTGGAAACCACATTGCACGGCTCGTTGCGCATCTTCAGTTTCTTAACTACGCGGCAATAATCTGTCTTTTTTTCCGCAACTCCGGCGGTCCCTCTTCCCGTCGCAATTATCGTGTCAGCGCGTTGACTTTTTCACTTACCGATGCCCTTAAGTATCCATGAATTTCATGCGGTAACAAGTCTCTCTCTCTCTCTCTCTCTCTCTCTCTCTCGCGACTGCGTCTTTTTATACAGTTTTCCTGTATCCAGATGCACATTCACATTTGCGGCGGAGCGACCGCGGAAAATGGTACGCCGCATGTAACACCGAGCGAGCTGCGTGATGATAATTGCTCGTTGCAACGCCAGGCAAAAGTGCCGTTGAACATTACAAACCCCCCGATCGGCTCACTCTTCATCGGGCTCTCTATGCCGTTTCTCGTTTTCGCATCGCTCTTTTTCCGTACCAGAATTCGCCCACGTCCGACGTTTAAATCCGATCGTGAACTTTTCCCATTCGATTCGCGTTCTTTCAAACTTCGTTACCGCGGACTTTTACCGCACGTTGTTTCCGTCGGACGTTTCCTCTTTGCGAGACACGCCGCATCGCGAATACGCAATCGGGCACGCCGACTAGAATCCGCGTCGGCCGTTCGCGATTACCGCGGTGAGCAAAAACCTGCGTTATAGCGGGATATTTTACCGGGAAAACGCTCGCGATCGTGACCGCAGCGAAAATTAAGGACACGCCGAATTCAGGACATCCCTCCTCCTCCTTCTCCTCCTCTTCTTCCCAGACGCAATCGTCAGGATTATCCGCAGTTGGAGTAGATTGCGGTGCATATACGGGAACGTAGAGCACTGTGGGGGCCCATTTACTGTTTATCGTCGCGATGGTATACGCTCCGGTGACAAGCCCGAGACACTGAATACAATAGGAAGGACCAAGTTGCGACTGTTAATCCGTGACGCGACATTAAACGGCGTGTTCCGCGAATTTATGGCTGGCGTATATCTTGGAACAAGTAGCGTCACACGGTATATGCCGCGGCGAGAATGTCCTTTGGAACATTACCGGCGACGATATATAACACACGTACATATATACACATACACATCTATCATTTTATAATCAGCAAAAACTTTCCTGTCGTCGCTATATAGCGCGGATTGTTCGTTGCGTCGATACAAGCGCGACGGAACTTTGTGACAGCTTTGTTACAACAATAGGAAACTGCAAACGCCCGCGAGTGCGCGTTTTGACCTCAATTTCGGGTCCTTTTCTCGTTTCCACTTTTCCTTTGTGTCCCGCGTACATATATATATATATATATATATATATATATATATATTTCTTTTCCTCGCGAATTCTTCCCATTTTCCGTATCTACGCAAGAGAACTGCAGAGAAACGTTGTTCTACTTTCGCTTTGCCAGGAGGAGCTGCTCGCGCTTCACCAAATTGCTCTCGCTGCGTTTTCTTCGACGTGCCGATGTCTCCTTCGCGGTTACTTTTCTCCGATGCGCTCTTTTCGCCGCACGATCCACGGAGATTTCTCGTGGGAGCGTCTTGACTTCAGGATTGTGTTGCGGGGCTCTAAGTAGTTCACCGGTAACATTTCCTACCCGAAGAGGCGAGCGTATCTCGCCGCCGCCCGTTGTCGCGTTGGCAGTCTTTCAACGCGCGAGAGTGGGTCGCGCGGGGGGACTTACGGAAAACAAGACGACTCGCTCGGACCCTCGAACAATGAATTTCGCACTTATAATTGGACGTGTCGGTGTGTTACGCGCGTCGGGCAGCTTTCCTAACGTTAAGTGCACGGTTAAGCGTAACAGGAAGAGGATTCTGTTTTCTTGTAGAAGAAACTCGCGTGTGATAGAGCGAGAGAGAAAGAAAGAGAGGAGTGGTATTTAGAGAAGTAATTGTCGACGGTGCTTAATGCGCCAAGGAGCCGTAGAATCGAATGTTCCACACGACGATTCATAATTCAAAATTCAGTAAATTTAATTAGTTTTATTATTGCAATATTGACTCAAATAAATTGTACAGCTTCCTTAATTTTGAGAACGCAAAACGGTGTTGTTTTGTAAATAAAAGTAGAGATAAAGTAAATATTTTATCTAAATAAATATTTAAATATTTTTGTACACAAATAGAAATAAAATAAATAAATATTTTATGTGCAACTTTCGCAACTTATGCAGAGGAAGCATAATATCTTCTTCAAGTTTGAGATGATGTGTGTGTATATACCGTGTCTTAGTGAACGGTCGTAGTCGAATACTTTTCTCTCTGCTCGATATGTATGTGTGTACATGTACGTACATATATATATTTTATATAACCATTTTAGTCTTCAACTATATAAAATCTAGAAATGAAAAAGGTCCACTTCGACGCAAAATCAAGCAACTTGTTTGAGTAGAAGTGCTTTGCTTTCGCTTCGGGTATCAGCGATTCTTTTGTGCGCTACACGATGGTACATATTGATAAACCTAGACGGAGGTTACGAGCGCGCTACCGTAAGAAATAAACATTTCTACCTCCACGTTAACCTGTTTTCTCTCGCATTGAGTAATTAAGTTCGGGCGGAAGATTTACCGAAGGAGTTTTCAAGTATAATTCTTGACAAGAGCATCGTGCTGTGCGAAACTCCGCGTAATTCAACGCCATCGTTCTTCCTGATTATGTCACAATTAACGTAGTTGGGCGTGGCGTGCGTGCACTTCTCTCGTTCTTTCTCTCGCGGATCGAAAATAACCCCCCTTCGGTATCTTGCGCATTCCCGCGCGCATTCTCTCTCCTCGCCCGAGCGTTCGTTCTTCCCTCGAACGATTTCCTCACGCGATACTCGACTTTGTGGAACAAAAGCCGATCCTCATTCATGTTGTTGTATATAGTGCTCTCGACGTCGTTCCGTTTCAAAACGTTAATTTTTCGCAGGAAGTTTGGCGATTTCGGCGCAGTCATGCTGCGTAAGTGTTCTTCCTCTTCTCGCAGGAGCTTCTCAGAGATATGCTCCTCCCTGTCTCCGTTCGTACGAAGAATTCGATCTGAACGCACGCGAGGACAGGTGTCGGGCGTAAACACGCGCGCAAATATCTTCGAGATTTTACGTGACACGTCAAGTAGAGCGATATCAAAGTAAGTGCGGAGCAAAGAGAGCGTCAGCTACTTTAAAGGCGGCCGAGCGCGATCGACGCCGATTCACGTCGGACGCGCGTCACGGCAAATAAGAGTTTCCGCGCAATTATCAGCAATGCAAATTGTCTGAATTCCCGGATCGTCAAGAGCTAACCCGGCGAGATAAAAGGAATTTCGTGTCCGCCGTTTCCGGGATTCTTTGCTCAAGCTATGTCCGATGTGACACGGCAGATTAATGATTTCCGGGAGCTTCTTCGCGGGCGCCGTGCACCGCCACCTCTTCACGTCGACGTAGGATTCGAATTTTTCGTCACCAACTTTTCGCAAGTTTTTATCTAAAGACCGCGCGCGTTCTTTCTCTATCTATTTCTCTCTCTCTCTCTCTCTCTCTCTAGCCGCCGCTCTGAGCTAAAAACTTTTCTCTGAGATTTATAACTCGCGCTCTCGCACACTCCGCCAAAGTTGAATGTTTCCGCTCTTTTCGCTTGGTGTTTCGCGATCTCTCTCCCTCTCGGCTTCGTGCGCTCACGCATGCGGCAGATGCGTGCGTATAAGACGCACGTAGTACAGCGCGCGTATATCGTACGTGCATCTTGCCGTATCTACGACTCGGCTTGCACGTAGACATACGTGTGTGTACATGCTCGGACTGTGCAGCCACCGCTCGCGCGAGCCGATACTCTCATTAGGGGGAGAAAAGACCTCATTATACACTCGGCGCGCCGCGGGACCTCGCTACGATTATATTACATTATTGTAATTGATTGCAGCACATGTAACTCCGGCGTGATTCTTAAACAATAAACTCATTACCCGGTAACAAGGAACGCCGATGCGCGGCCGCTCGCGCACCGGCAGTAATAATCTATCTCTCCGTGAACAGCCATCGCCCAGGTTCAAGCCCCCTGTAGCACAGCGGAGAACGATTCTCGAACGACCGATTCGCGTTTGATCGATCGCCCCGACCAGTCCCGACGGTCGTAAGCGTGCACAACGATCTCTCTCCCCTTCTCCCCCTCTCCCCTTTCTCCCCATCCTTTTTCCCTTCTACTATTCGTCTGCCACCCGATCGTTCTCGTTCTTCCTATTCTTCGCGCGCTCGAACGCGATTCTCTTCTCGAACACTCATCTGGAGCACATCACTCGAGATGCAGCGCGGCGCGGTGCTCTTGGTCTTTACTATTTGCTCGCAATAAATCACCAATACGCGCCCGCGAACAAAAGAAATTATATATATATATATATCTGCTTCCGCGATGCGATCGATTTCCTTCTTTCGATCGCATCATTTTCATACTTCGATCGGCGCTCTCTCGGAGGCTTCTTCTTCTGTTTCGACAATCGTGCGGAGATGCGCGCCATTGTAAACGGAAAAAATATTCCAAGATAATTGATTAAAAAAAAAAA
>QVOB01007583.1:0-29239 GCA_014839585.1 Pseudomyrmex concolor | reverse complement strand
AGAGAGAGAGAGAGAGAGGGAGGGAGAGAGAGAGAAAAAGAGAGAAATATACACACACACATACACGGAGCCAGGAATACCGATTGCTAAATAATTGGCGAAGCATCGATCGGGCCATCCGTTTAATTTCGATTTTCATTAATTCCGAATTTGCGTTGAATTAGATTATAGTCCGTCCGATCATGTGTTTCTGTCTTATCGAAGCGCGATTGTCGAGAATTCAATACGTATGTACTTACGTTTCTTGTGTGAACAGCGTAATAATTATTTAATCTATAATATTTTATCTCAATTCTTCGAAATATTTTATTTCGCGAAATATTATAATTATGTATGTACGTATAATTATATATTATAATTGTATATCTCGTAAATTATATATATACGCGGGATGTTGTTATTGCAGAATTGGGATTTCTGCAAGAATCACGCACGTTGTGTTATATTTTATTGTTTTTATTTTTTATTTTTTTTGTTGACGGTGAGTCGCGCGGCTGCAATTATTGCACACGCGATTTCACATTTCGCGATAATTGTTGACGCGAGTAAATTTACGCAGTTTCGCCCGGGCAAGAAGGGCCGAACTATCAAAGCGATCTTACTTAGCGGGCGAGCGAGCAAGCGATGCCGACGTTTGCGCGAGGCTAAGACCGAACGGCAGAACTTTTTAATTGGGCGTCCTTAATTAGCCAAGTCTCGAGTAATTATAATGTCTCTCGCTCCGTTTCCGTGCGCCAACTCTTCTTCCCAGCGTTCGCCAACCGCTTTTCATCCCTTCGCTCCTGCGCCACGTTCCGCGCGTTTTCACTCGAGTTCCTTCCGCGCTGATTAACTATATTTACCCAATTTCATAGCGGATAAACGCGAGTACATTCTCTAAATAGCCGCTCGGAACCGAAGTCCCACGTATATCGTGTGTGTTTGTGCGTTGCACGTTTATTTCCGCGCGAAACATTTCGCGAACGACGTTCACACATCGTCGCTCGAGAATTAACGCCGCAAAAATAACGGCTTCAGTTGATTTTGCACACCACTAAAGAAACAACAAACATAACAGTGTCTTTTTTTTTATAAAAACACAAAAAATAAAAAAAAAACGATGTGTTCGAGAGATCAAGCTTCAGCAAATTCGAAATATATCCATTAATAGAACATTTACAACATTGTATAACGAGAAATAGAGAGTTTATTTTACTTAGTAGCTAAGTAAAAAAACAACTGTCAAAAGATGAGGGTTAATTATGTCACTTTGTTGTAACTACTTCGTCGAAATCTCATTTAGGTAGACTCCAACGACTCGGAATGGCCCACGATGGTCGAGCATTAATACACGACTGACACGCGCAGCGCGCGTGCATTTATATTTCACAGCGTGTGTTGTTGGAGACACGCGTTGGCGTTGCCGAATCGTTTCAATAGACAACCTCTTTGACATTTTTAGCGACAGTGTGCGTCATATTGCAATTGCGTCGCGATAAAATCTGGACACACACACACACACACATACGCGGCGATGATGCGCGGCATATTGCGCCATGGCACACACGTGTGTATTCGCTCGTCGCCTCCTGTACACGCTTTTATTTTATTTGATTCTTATCTGTTGGCCCCAGCGACGTATCAGCGCGTGAAACGTGTCGCTCTCGATTCGAAACGTATTTCGACGCATTGCCTGCGCGCTCGAGAAAAACACAACTTTGATTGCAATTTCGCGGATTTACTCTCGTTGTCGATAATTTATTTCTCCAAGTTTAAAATGTAGTTAGTTTAGATAATTGTGAGAAGATATTGAATATGTTATATTTGAAATTTTTATGTTTTACAAATATTGTGCATTTTTTTTTTTAATCAGGATTATCGATTTATATATTTTTCCATGTTATTTCTATGTTATTATTTATTTTGGCTAATGTTTATCCGTGTTTTGTAATTATTATTGTTGTTACAGAGAGTGGCAGACAGATAGGACCTCACGCTTGCATCGTATGTCAAAACGTCGTTGATGGAAGCGCGCACAGTCGCGCGTTACCGCGCAGTCAGGCGTCGCAGTACGGATTACGGGAGGATCAGGTGCCGCCTGGCGCACGTGTCTGCAATACATGTAGGTGCAAGGCCGTCCGAGGACGTTACACAGCCTGTCCATTGCCCGGCTGTCCAAATCTGAGCAGCTCGAAGTCCAGAGTGAAACGGCTCAGAGCCTTGCCCGCCAAATGGCAAGACCTACCCCCGGAAATTCGCGAACCGATAGCTCAGGAATTCCGTAAGCATTTTATACACCGTAGAAAGTATATATATATATATTTTTATTTATCATATACATATATTTCGCGATTATCCAAATCACTTTTGTCTCGCTTATTTCAGAAATACCAAATAGTGCGACAAAATGCTGCTCGGCTTGCTTTAGCCGTATATCGCGTCGTTTAGCGCCTCATCTTACCGGTAGCGCCGAAGTGTCCGAGGACGGTGCTGACGCGTCCCGGCAATGGACGGACGAGGAATTGGAACAGCTTCGCAGAGCGCTTCGCGAACACGGTACCAATTGGCCGAAGGTCGCCGAGCAGATACCTGGCAAGACGAATCATCAGTGCAAGAATTATTATCTTGCTTATCGGAAGAAGCTCAGTCTCGATCAAGTTGTGGCCGAGTATTACGCATCATTGGGCGAAGAACGGAGACCGTGCCTGACAGACGAGGAGGAAAGCGGCAGCAGCACCAGCAGCTGCGACGAGCTAGTTGTGAGTTTCTCCAAATCGATTCTATTTCACTTATGAGAAAAAAGGAATTTAACATCATTTTGTAAGATTTGTTTGTGCAATTAATTTGAAAAAACTTTCTTACTTCTCTCCAGGTACACGATTCGAGTGATACAGCTAGCGCGGGTAGTCCAGCCATGACCGGTAACAATCAAGGGGTAACATCGCACGAATCGACAACAGCGTCGACATCACTACCGATGTCTTTCCAACGATCCACGGAGCAGAAAATCGGTGAAAAGCTCTCGGACATAGCGGTAGTGTCGCTTGTACCACCTGGCACTTCTCATCAGTCTTCAAGCGCAACTGTTGCCGCATCCAGTGGTAACACCAGGGAAGATTATGACAGTTCTGCCACGGTAAGACAAAATTCCTAAGGGAATCCCTTTTAGTTTGCCTTCTAGAATAGAAAATAGAATAGAAAATAAAAAATGCTTTACTGTAAAACTGCTGTTATTATTTGTTTTTTTTTTTTACGAGAGTTAGCGATAAAATCGCGGAACGCTAAAAAAATAAGCAAACTGTCCGTCATCGAGCGACTCTTGAAAATAGTAATAGTAGTTAACATTGTAGGATTAACAAATGATAAGATGTGAAACAATATTTTTTTCGCACGATAGGGCCGTCTGATAGAGGTGCGCTAATTGTTTCAGGAGACAGCGGACGAAGGTCAGGGAGGTGCTGATTTAGATAATGGCGGTGTTGTAGTCACTCTGACGTCTGCTAATAACAACACGCCGTCATTACAACAACAAAATCAGCGACACAAACATGAGCACTCATCGGTCGTTCATTCGCCGCCGAATAACGATCCTATTACTGTCAAAGATCTTATGGTTGGTGTGATAGAAATGCAATTAAAACGTAATTTTAACAGCCCATCCGATAGCGGATCATTGGCGCCTAATAGCTCCGCTACACCGACAATATCCAGTATTTTGAAGACGGATCATCGTAATGACATAGCATACGTTCGCAGCTACAAAGCTAGCTCGAACATATCGAATAATACTCCGTTATCGTCCAATAGAGACTCACTCGCAACACTTTCTGTTGTTTCGGGACCTCATCACGGCCATCGTTCTGCTCCAAGTCCACAACAGATTGGTAAGTTTAATTATATTCACATACACATAGAATTTATAGATGAGGAACGTGTACACATAAAATACAATTTAGATTATTCGAAATCTGTGTCAAAAGTTTGTTTTGCATGTGTATTTATTTATTTCAGGGCAAATGCAAGCTACCATTACGCCTTGTCCACCTGCACCACCCAGTAGTCAAGCTTCGTCATCGGATTTACTTCCTAAGGAAGGTTTGGTTGTTATGCAAGTACAACAAGCTCTTCGGGAAACGGAGGGTACGTTGGACTTAAGTCTCAAAAAACCTCGGGTACAACAGGAATATAATCATTCGATGCAAATGCACAAACCGCCGCCTACGGTCACGTTGTATCGATCAGAACCGCCTCCGAGTGCGTACTACCATCCTCATGCGCCTCACCCTGAACAAGGACGCGGCGCGAAGAGCCCTCTCGTCTATTCTTCATCACCACGACCGCAGGCTCCCATCACACCGAAGATGAATAAGGTCAACGTACCACCGCCTCATCCCAAATTGTCACCGAAAATGAGCAGCATGGGTACACCAGGACACAAGGGTGGTTCCATTACACATGGTACGCCAATGCGTTATAACGATCTATTACAGAGTCTATTGAAGCCTGAACCACCTCCGGCGAGTGGTGGTAACGCCAACGTTGCTGAGCGTGGCAGCAGTGGCGGTGCTGTCAATACTGGTCCCGCCGGTCCAGGGGCTCCAAAAGAAACAGGAGGATCGATTACTCAAGGCACACCGGTAATGCCGTTTGCAATGGACAAACGCGGCGCGCCGATGTATGACTATCATCGCCCTATTCGACATTCGCCTGTCACGGGCGGCAGCAACGTTCCGCCACCTCCGGGACAAGTTCCGGTTAGTAGTCAAGTAGCGTCACCGGCCGTCGTGGTAAGCCACGGTGGTAGTCAGTATAATTCTTACTCCGCCGCTGCGTGTCCACCGCCTAGTTACACGATGGAACAGCAATTGTCAAGTCGGCAAATCATTATGAACGATTATATTACTAGCCAACAAATGCACGCACGGGCCCGTGGGAGTAGTGGTGGTGGCGCGTCAGCTGCCAACGAGACGGTTGGTAAGAGCGAACCGCCGCCGCCACCGTCTTCAACTCTCTATTACGCTAGCACGCCTCCTCCACCGCAGACGCATACGCAGCCACGTCAGGGCGTCATTCAGAGGCATAATCCGCAAAAGCAGATGCACTATCCGCCTCCACCACCGGGGTTGGAGGCATTCTCTAGTCTGGTGGATGTGGCAGTGCAGCAACCAAGTCTTCCGGTTCCGCATCCGCACAGTCATCCAGCCGCGACTGGCAGCAGTGGACACGAAGGTCTTGGCAAGACTATGGCCGATCGTTTGATGGCCGACCGTTTTGACAACAATCGGGCATTTCGCGAGCAAGACATACGGATACAACAAGATCGCCACATGACAATGCAGGCCGAGCACAGACTGGCGATGGCAGCTGCGGCGGCACATCATCAGCGCGATCAACGTGACAGGGAACTCGTTCATTTGCGAGAAAAAGAAGCGCATCGTGAAAAAGAGCAACAGCACCTGCACCAGTTGGAACATCGTCTCGCAAACATCCAGCGGGAAAAGGATATTCAGCAGCAGGAACATCGTCTTGCACAGCAGCGAAAGGACATGCACGAGCACAAGGATATGCACGCTCGTATACAACAAGCTCGAGAAAAGGAGATCCAGCATGATCATCGATTTATTCATCAACAACGAGAGAAAGAAATTCATCAGCAAATGGCGGCAGCGGCGGCGGCGGCGCAACGCGAGAGGGAGCACGAACAGCATCGTCTGCAGCAGCAGCAGCAACGCGAGAAGGACATACAGCAGCAAGAGAGATTTCTTCAAGAGAAATACATTCAAAAAGAAATTCAGCAAGCGGAACATCGTCTGGCTGTGCAGCAGCAAGCGCATCGCGACCAGCGGGAGCTCGCGCATCTACAGCAACAACAACGTATGGAAGCTGATAGGAGGCAACAAATGCACCTCTCCCTGTTGTGTCACAGAGATCAGCAACAGCAACAAGACAGAGAGTCGTCGAGATTATTGAGCAGCGGATTCTCACAGTCGTCTCGACTGCAGTCTCAACAATCGCAGCAGCAACAACAGTCGTCATCGCGACAAAATCAGTCCTCCAATCAACAACAAAATGATTCGTCGACTCTCACCGCTGCCACGATTATAGATGCAATTATTACTCATCAGATCAATCAAGGATCAAATGAGAACGCCGGTGGAAGCGGTCCTTCAGCGAATCAGCCGACACGTGCTGGCGATCGTCTTTTTCAGGTAAATAATTATATTTCTTTTTTATCTATTCATCATAATCCACGCTTTTCTTTGTTTTATGTATTGTAATTCCTGCGTTAAATTATGTTTTGAAATCGCGTTTGTTCTGTAGGGCTTTCATCGCGACACTCAGCAAGAGCCAAACGGTATAGCTCATAGTCCCGCTGGCGAAGGAAGCGGCAGCGGTAGCGGTGCAAGTGGCAATGGAGGCGGCGGTAGCAAAACAGCAATGACTGTCGGCGAACACGTCGATCGTATTATATCTAAGGATTATGCTACTAAGGAATATACCACGCCTCAGTCATCGTACCTCAGACCCTATACGGGGTAAGTGCAAGAAAATTGTGCAATTTTTCGCATCTTTATTCTAATTTAGTTTAATTCGATAAATTTTTTTTGTGCTTTGTGTAAACTTGAATTTTATATTCACGGAAAACTTAAGCAATCTATAATTTTTAAAGGTTTTAAAATATATATATTATCATGTTTTTTCTTCGAAACAACAGATACCAAATTGAGGAATCGTCGTGGAAGAGACGTAAACTTAACGAGTCCGACTCAGTGAAGACCGGAGACGAGATGATACGAGCTTTCGCTCGGCAACAGTTCGAACAAACGCAACAACAGCAGCAGCAACAACATCAGTCATCCGGAAAGCAACAACATCACTCGGTCGAACCGGTTTCGCCACCGGAAGCGACTACCAACCATTACGGACGTCACTTCTACGAATCGAGCACTGCCACATCCAGTTCCGGAACTCCTTCCAACAAGCCGCATCAGATATCGCCGTTCGATTACGTGAAGAATAAGATTGTCGAAGTGATGCGCACCGAAGATGATAAAGCCGGTGTTGGTGATGCTGGCTCCGACAGAAACGGAAGCGGCAGCTCTATTGTTACGACCGAGAAGGATGAGAAAGGGGCGGGTGCAGGAAACGTAGAGAGGAGCCCGTCCGGTAGCGGTGGTGGTAGTGGCAGTACCGGCGAGATGGTGGTTGATGACACAGGCAATCCGACTCGTGAGCAGCCACCACCCCCGCCTACGCCCGCGGCTACTACCACATTTTATCCGTTCAGTGCATTAGGAGTGCACACGGGCCCACCTCCAGCCCCGCCACCCGCCGCGGCCACATCCACCTCGGTGAAGTCGGAACAGATGCAGGTCGAGCCAGCGCCTTTACTATCCGCGCAATACGAACCGCTCTCGGATGAGGATTGATAATCGTCTTCTATTGCCTATTTAAACGCTATAGCGTGACTTACTCCACTTAGTGCATCAACGTACAGCTATTACGAATACAGAGAGAGATGCTGTGACACACGTTTCTTAGTCTCTATTATTCACTAGTGATTATCGATTGTGCGATGATTGAATTGGACGATTAATTGACGCTTAAAAAAAAAAAACACGGGCATACAAAAAAGCCCATATAATATTTATGCGTTATTATCAATCGCCAAAATTTCTAATCTAAGAGGACTTCTTCTTTTTATATATACGCATATAGTTATACATATGTAGATAATTATATATATATACATATATATATATATATATATATAAATATGAAAATTTGTGCGATCTCCAACGTGTGACGAGTGGAGGTTATAACGTATGTATGTTTTAAACAAAGTCCCCCCTTTCCTTCGCCCAACATTGTTGTTTTATGAATTCTGTCTTTAATTTCGTTAATATAATTTTAGTCAAAAATTAAAATCATTCCCGCGGAGCGCAAAAGAAGAAAGAAAAATTTACAAATCAAACATTTGATTTTATATTTATGTTTTTCGTGGTGTTGCTGCGTCAGAGCTTTCAGAGTTGATTATACATACTGACATAATTTTAATCTATCAGTTTACTTTATACGGCGTATAATTTACAAATGCCAATATTGGAGATATTAAGGTTATATATAAATATATTATAAACATGAACGAAACACTAATTACAATTTAATCGCCGATCTAATACGCGTGAATTTTTGTTTTTTAAATTTTTGCGAATTACATGAATAATATTGAATTTCAGTTTTACAAGAACTTGTGGACGCGATAGTTTAGGAAAAAAAACAAACTGTCGAAAGAAGTCGTTATACATATAATCGTTAAATATTGTATACTCTCTCGCCTATGTGTGTATATATTTTTTCTACTTTTTAAGTTTTTTTTTTATGTATTTGCAGACGCGTACATGATGCATTTCATTTTGGCAAAAAAAAAAAAAGAAAAAAAAAGAAAAACATGATGTAAAAGTAAATTTCGAACGGATACGGGTCTCTATTGAGTCTTTTCATTTTTGAATATACACAGGGTTCGACGAATCCCGTTCAAATCGAAGTAAAATTTATATGTAATTTTTACATCGACTTGGACTCGGATAAGGCCCGCGAAACTGATACCGCATGTAATTCGATCTATGGAACATCTAGGGCTGTATATGTATATCTCATGTTCACAATAAACAGAAAATCCAGACGCTTTTTTTGTACATAAAATGAAAAGTGTGTAATTGTTAAGAGCGCGGTAATGATGATGATATAAACGCTGATGAAGGCGATGTGTGTTTTTATTTGGAATGAATCTGTGATGTATCTGGGATTAATAAGTTCAACTGTGTTATACCGGTGCAAAGTGTAGTCTGTAGTCTGGACTGAAAGAGTATGAAAAAAAAAAAAAAAAAAGAAAACTAAGAAGAAAGAAAGTACAGAGGGTTAAAAAGACAGAGCGAAAGAGAGAGAGAGAGAGAAAAAAAGAGAGAAGATTCTCAAAGAAAATACCGTACAACTTATTCTGGTACGTGTGCAACACGGCGAAACCGAGATATTTTGTGGCGACGAGAATTAAAAACCGTTTAACATTGTTCTCTTCTTGGTGAAAAGTGGGATTTAAGAGAGAAAATATAAATAGAAAAAAAAAAATTGTAACATTAAGTGTTGTAAATAGTACATATTATTAATTTCTAAGTTGAGCAAGTAAAATATGACTAGATTATCCGTACACACGCTATTGTAATAAGGAGTTTTAGGTTTAGCGATTAAAAAAAAAAAAAAAATCGACGTAGCTAGCATTTTAGAGGTTTAGACAGACACGAACTGATTTTAGGGAAAGAAACTATTACAACAACAACAACAACAACAAGCAAACTTTCTCCCGAACTATGTTCTCTTATTGATAAATGACGACGAAAAAAAAATAATAATAATAACAAATATACAGGTAATTAAATTTGGTGGAATTAATCATTCGCAAAGCGAAATTGGATGTAGATTTATTTTATCTGTTTCACACACGAAATCTGAATGTGTACAGTCTATCGAAGCACATATGCACAGAGATACACGTACGCTTACACGCATGTATTTTATATACGCGCGTATACGTGTGTGTAAGTACACGTGTGCGTTTATTTGTGTGTATGTGTGTGTATATAAATACTTTTTATACAGCCTAATTTTATATTTGTACGCGACGTAGCTCCGACTGTTCTTGCGCAGTCCGCGTTTTTATTTCTTCATCGTTCGATGTCGAAGAATTTTTTAAAACGTCATCATCGCGAAAAATACAAAGTATTGTTTCTTTCTACGTGCAATTTTCGCTGCATCACCGCTTTTTCGCCGGATTCTATTTGTCTCGTTCTATGTATTTTGCATCATTTCGTGTGACTGAGAGATATCAAGACTCTACAGAGATTTATTGTACAAAGATGACTGCCTCTATTCGTACGCTGGCGATCAAATAATTAATCTTTATTCGTACCTATTTGGTTTCTTTTATATTATCCTAGATCTTACACATGTAAAACGAGCGTGTCAATCTCTTTTCTTCCATTCTCCTTTATTTTCTTTACTGCGCTTACGAGAAATTAACAGTTTAATATCTTTCATCTCTAGTTAGCAAAACTAAAAAAAAAAAAAAAACAAAAAGCGTTCTGAGAAGGGGAGCTCGTGAAATGCAATTCTTACCGATTCTTTTTGTTCGTTCTTTTTTTTTTTCAACATGAAACGGTTGAGAGAGCTGTGTTAATTAATCGTACTAAGTATATGAGGGAGAAAGCGTTCTTTGTATTTTGCAGAGACATATACAAAACGTATACATAATATTTTAAAAGTTTTGTGTATATATTATTATTATTATATTAATCCCCCCAATATCTTTCTCATTTGTTCTTCATTCTCTTAGTATCGGCATTCCTATGTTACTTTCCCTTTTCTTATTGTTACAAAATATAATATTGTATTTATACGCACGATATTTTTGTCTCTCTTTCATTTTTTCTGTCTTCTCTATCGAGCACAACGTGCGCGCTTAAAAAATTACTCATCTCACAACTCATCGCGAATGTTCTCTTCGCGCAAATTGTTGTGTGTCTCATGTGATACATGTCAGAAGAAAGACGCATTTCTCCCACTTGCACGATTTTTTACACGTCACACATCTCAACCGCTTCGTGCAACAAAAAGACGCGAGGAGAATCAGTGAGTCCCAGACTAGAATTATAATGTAGCGCTCTGTTACGGAAGTGCGCATCTTTGAAGATTTTTTATTGTACAAAATAACTGTTGAACACCCGACAAAAGAACTATCGTATGCTTCCAGAGTATAAGATGAATTATATAATATAGATATATATGTGTGTCGGTGTGTGTGTGTATATATACATGAGTGCGCTCTACACACACACACACACGCAACATACATATATACACCGCAAGAAAGAAGCGAATTAATCTAGTTAGCCCAAGGCACATAAGGCGAAACATTTTACCACATACGACAACGTGCGACAGCCGTGGCTCAATCTTCGTACTTCGTGTGTATTCGGAAGAGGGTGTCCTCGGCCGCATCCACGTTTTCTCCTCCTCGTATAGTACCTGAGCGACACACAAAGCCCGCGTTTATAGCGATCGTTTCCGTCGTCGAAGAAGAAAAAGAAGATGTTGCGAGAAAAGAGCGGTGCGAGTCCAGTTCAGTCCCCACCCCCCCGAAGCAGAACCGAGAGAGAGAGAGAGAGAGAGAGAGTTTAAAAACAAAAGAAAAAAAAACATCATTTTTGAACGCGAAAAATCTTAGAGCATTTAAAAATGTGTCAAGGAGGCTTCACGAGAGAACTCACGACGTCTAAAAGGAGTTTTGTATATTGCAGGATATAAAAATCGGGATGCCTTTTGAAACGTCCTCCCCGTCTCTCATTATCGCTCTCATCACGTTTCCCTCACTTGTATAAATTTTATTTCACACACTTCATCTCTCATTGAATTTCATTGTATTCCTTCCTCCGTATATAGTGTGCTGGAGTTGCACCATTCCGGATGAGATTATCTGCGCGCGCGAGATCTTTTTAAGGGAGCAGCTTTTTCTTGATTGTATAATAAGTACGCGCGTGTGAACACACACACACATACACACACAAACGGGTCTGCGTGTACAAAGCATGAAATACACACACATACATATGCACACACAGAATAATGACGAGTTAATAAATTCTTCCTCCCCACTTCGTTCCGTGAGAAAGAAAGAGAGAAAAAACTCAGCGTGTATACATAATAATTACACAATGCGGCACGTAGCGAGAACGTACACGAACTCCCTTTCGTGACGGGTTTATATGGACAGGTTTTCAGGGTGTCGAGTTTTTCGTACGGATCGACTACTCGTGAGCGATTCTCACACTTTTCGACCGTATCACATCCCTCTCTCGCACGCGAAGAAAAAAAAAGAAAACATACAAGAAGAATACGTAACACTTCTCAATTCGCGTCTTAAAAAACGCGTACTTCAAGAAATCTCTCGTATAATTCATTGCAAGTTAAATTTGTATTCTACGTCGGAAATTATATAAAATATATGTATTGTGTTTTGTTCATTTTACAAAAAAAATATCGATAAATCACACAACTTTTAATAATTACACAAAATGTACATCCATGCATTAGCAAAAAAAATTAAATTTTGAAATCGAAAAAATTTAAATTTCAACCAAAGAAAATCTTATAAGTGATCGAAAGAGTCTCTCTTCGATTCGTTTTTATTCTTCGGGGAAGACGTTACATTTTGCGAAACGACACACAATAGGTATACATAAAAGAAAAATAGGAAGAGACACACACATAATGATATGATTTTGTTTCTCGAGAGAGGGATAAGATGCGCGTTTTCCGCATGACTAAGAAACGGCACGAACGCGAATTTCACACATCGCTGCAACCGTACGAAATATCATCATCTAGAAACTACCTATTTAGAGTTTTAAGCAACGTGAAAGCGAAACACGCGTGTATATGTATGTCTTGCACTCACACATTTGTAACCCGAGGAAAAGAGAGGAAATGATCAGCTAAGAGTTTGTTCGGTGTGTCTATGTCGTTCGATCCCTTTTCGCCGTAAAAGCGCGAAGGAAACACAAGTCTTGTACATAATAACGATATAACGCCGAGATATACACAGTTCCCTCCCGATTGTTGTATTATAATAATTAATTATTATTATATATAATTATATAATAATAATATTAATAACAACGCATATACGCGCAATCGCAGAACGTCAGGCTGAGACACAAGAAGAAGAAGAGAAAAAGGAAGAGGACGCAAGAAACGATGAAGAAACTAATAAGCGAAAAACACTCTTCTATCTACCTACGAAAAAAAAAAAACGTGATTATTATCCACACAAAAAAACAACACGCTCTGTTGAAATGCGACTCATTACAAAAATAAAATAAAAAAAAAAAACAAAGTAATTGAAAAAAATAAAATTAATTATAGCGAGCGAGAGCATACCACGCCTACAGTAAAAAACTACAGAATTGTAGCATAAACATGATAATATTATTATCAAAACAGTTCAATGTAAATTGTTATTTTTGTTGAAATAAAAATCACCTCCGTTATAAAATAACGAGCACCATCTCTCTCGCTTTTCGCCCCAACCGTTCTTTCGCTCTTCTAAACAACGTTGTAAACCTGACGACGACGACGACGAACGCGAGAAGATTTTATCACGAACGATTCTTTTAGTCTCACTTTTATTTCGTTTTTTATACAAAGCACATACAAAATATATATATATATATATTACACGTATGTATAGATATATTTACGAACACCTTTTCGCGTTGCTTCGTTGAACGATATAACAAATGCGTTTCCGGTGAAATATGTTTTATAAAATAATAATGCACTACACGAATCTTTCTTTAGTATAAACTTATATTAATCTTGCGCAAAATCGCAAGATTAATTTCCCCGCACGCGCTTCCTCCGCAGTCAAAAAGCTTTTACGCTCTTACAAACCTATTAAAATTACAGAATATTGTGTATAACAAAGAGCACTTTTACAAAAGGCCACTTGTTATGCAGATGACAAAAATTGTTTACACATTATTTCTAAAACCATATATTTGTGTTATGTGAAACTTTTTCTATGAGAATTTTTTCATCATTTCGACTCGTATAAAAATTAAGAATATACATATGTAAATGATAATCGCATATACAAAGCTTATACAAAGAAAAAAAACAACATAATTCCAAAACTTCCAGGTAAGTTAACTCACACATGTTCTATTGGAATTATAATGGCTGTCTTTTCCGGTTATTTCGACAGTTGTAAATTAAAATATGCGCCGGTGTACATAAACTTATACATTTATAATTATATAAATAATTATATATAAATAATTATGTATGAATTTATATATAAATATATATAATTAAATGTGGCTCACATTTCATAATGTTCTAAAACTATAAATTTGTAATTGTTTATTATATCTTATATTTATAATTAGCTGCTCTCCTTATCACTTTTTGTATTATAAAATAACAACTGTATGCTGTTTTGCAATCGATTAAGATATAGAAACTTATACCGAATAAACAATATATAGAACATTATATAGTTATGTTTTTGTTTTATAAATATACCATTGGAGCTACGCTGCAGCTAGCAGCGTCTGCAATGTCTGTCATCGATTAACTCTAAGAGATTAAACATATAAGTAATGAACATGTTTTCAAACGGAGATACATATGCTCACAGATGTGATATTTGTTCGAATATAAGAACACGCGTGAATAATATTAACAATTTTCTCTCTTACTTTCTTATCAGTCTAGTCAAAAATAATATAGGTTTTTGTCTTGATCAAAGCACGTTCGTATTACAAACACAAGACGTGACAAAGGCTAAACTTCCTGTGTTAAAATAATCATTTTAATAAATCATTTAAATAAATCGTTTAATAAATTAATACATTTGCGCCTCGCACACATCAGGTACACATTAAAAAATCGTGTGCGCAAGAACGATTAAAGTAATTTAACTTCAAGAGCCTTTTATATCTGTGTGTGAATGTAGCACCTTGTTTTTAACGTATTGCAGCGATTCTGAATGTGTGATTATATTAATATCAACTGCACATCTCTGAAACAGTGGCAAATTATAATTGAAAAAATACTGATCTTTTTGTACAACATCTCTTGTTTAAACACACATATTTTGTGCGTTGTGCGCTAGTTACAATAATTCTTTATTTATATTTATTTATATTAGTCATAAGGCATCTCTTGAAATTTATGATGACAAACCATCAATAATATCTTGCGTCTAGAATATACACATGTAAATTTTATACATTATAGTTTTTTTGGTAATTCTCTCAAAAACTCTACATTTTTTTCATGTTTTTGTAACATATTTTTATATACTTTATTTGTGTTCAAATTGTCGTCAAATTGTCGTATATATAACGTGACTATAACGCATGAAATATTGATGAAAGATTAATTAACTTTTTTCTGAGCGTAATGATTATCATTTGCATTTAACAGGAGGTAGTTTACTTCACGTACCTATTTCCAAACAGTGAGACAATAGTCTTAAAATAGAAATATTAACGTTCCGCATTTCTTAGCTTTTGTAATTTGTCAAGCCTGCAATTAGTTGCAGCGTACGTAGCAAAAGTATCACAGAATGCGATGTTCTACTACTACTAGAGGAAAAATATTATTTTACGTGCTGCGGTTGCCAGTTGCTGTTGATAAAAGATGACAAATTCTTGTTTAGCAACCGCAACGATGAAGCGCAACCAGAAATAATACTTTTCTTTTCGTAATTGCTATCTTTTGCAAATGGCAACAAGACATTTTCAATTTATTGTAGAATGGCCCTAATTCTACTTACGCATACATACAAAAATAACAAATGATAATTAGTTCTTTTTTATTCTGCAACGACAAATTCGTTCACATATCGTTGCGCAGCTAGCTTGATGATACACTTCGTCCGCGCAAAGATTTGTAACGTCAATTTTGTGCACGCGTTACAGAATAGGATCGCAAGATCAAAAAGTTCGCTCCTTTGCGCGCGCCACACGCGTGTGTGAAAACATACTGTTTTTGTTCTGTGAGGCTATATTATTTTACGTTACGACAACATAAAATAATATAACCATCATTTCCGTATGTTAATCAAAACGTAGAGCGAGTTTGTGCATATATATGTACAATCTTAGATGAGAGACTTTTTCTCTCTCTTCAAGAACAATACTCTTTTTTAATCCTATTGTAAATTCGCGATAAATAATAATTCGAGTGCAATAAATATCGATACTTCGCGAACATTATCATTCGTAATATGAAGTGTACAATGTGTTCCACAAAATAGCCGCGGTCATGAGACCCGTGTAGGTAAACATGCTGGCCCACCAGACTACCTTCTCCCAGGTTTGCACCTCGAGATTTCGAAGAATGTTTATACCCACCAGAAGCCCCGCTATGGCACCGGCCAAGTGGGCCACGTAACCGATCTGATCGTTGGTGTCGAGCACGTACCGATTGTACACGGCCTGACCGACGTCTACGCTCGTGATAACAAGAAACACCAACAGTTGCAGCACGGCAAATTCCATTTGCGACCAGTTCATTATAATGGTCGCCACGTGAGCCGTGATCAGCGCGTAAACGCCGCCCGACGCGCCGGCTAGATAGACCGTGGGATCCGACACGGAGGTACCGAGCGATCCGGCCAGCACACCAGCTACGTATATGATCAACACTCTCCACCATTTGTGAACCATTTCCAGCGGAATGCCCAACAAGATTTGTACCAGTAAATTGACGACCAAATGAAAGACACTGTTGCACAAAATGCAAAAACAAAAACAATTTAGAAAGATTACAAAAATACACCGATTTAATTGTTTTCGATCTACTTGCAAAAGTGTGCAAGCTCTGTGTCAAAAGCAGAATCAATACATACCCAACGTGCACAAACATATACGTCAGATATCGCCAGGCTTCGTATCTCTTGTGTGGATTATAAATAAATAACGTAGCCGCCGGTCCGTCTACAGAAAGAGATTTGTGCTTAATCACATCATACATGAACAAAATGATTTCTATGACCGATATGATTATCATTGCCACGGCTGGCGGTCGACAGCTGTACTCATCTTCGTACAGCCCATCCGGATAGTCGCTAGAGTACAGAGAAGATTCCGTTATTGTACTTGTTTGTTGTTGGAGAGGCCGTAGGTCGGTAAAACGTGCGGTGGAGCATCTTAATTTACGGTTGAGTGGAATGGTAGCCTGGACAGAATCGCCAAAGCTCGAAGGAGGAGGAGTGGGTGTTGGTGCGGACATTGTTACAGTACTGATTTGTCGCTGGGGATAATACCTCGAGCTCAAGACAGAAGTCTGTCTCAACGCGCGCGATGGTCGTTGAGGTATCATGGAGTGCACATATCGTTGTATAAAATTTCCAAATATACTTTGCATGTCCTTTCTATGGATCTAAAGTAAAAAAAAAAAAAAGTATTATGAGAATTATTGATATAACTTTATAAAATATAGTAAAATTTATTACAATTTTATCTACTGACAAGACACATTATTCAATTTATCTTTTTAAAATATAAAAGACTGATTGTTTAAAGACTAAAGAACTAACCATAGCTATGAACTCTGGATATTCCAGGTAACCAGACTCGTCCAAATCCGCTTTATGCATTATTGTGCGAATCACATTGGCGGGAATATCATTATGAAACTCTGGACCGCGAATCATCGCCTTCAGTTCTTGTAGCGATATTTTCCCATCTCCGTCAAGATCATACTTCTCAAAAATAGCTTTCCAATGCTGCAACACGTACAGGAACTGTCAAACGTGAGTATTTCTTCTTTGCGCAATACAAATGTTTATAATATGAATAGTAGTTCACTGATAAGAAGCAACACTGTTGCATTTGCAGTTTTTACTTAAGAATGATTCACGCTCAACTTATTGATTCATATGAATCACTTGTAGGTGTACTAAAAAAAACTAGACTATAGAAAAATAAACAGTTGGATACAGAAAAAGTAAAAATATCTCATGATATAATATTTTTCTAAAACAATACAATAATAAACAATATTAACAATAATAATAGTTTTACTTGAACTGTATAAACTATTCTGCGTGTACTTGTTAGATATTTTTTATATCTAAAAACTATCTCCAAAAGAGCATTCACAAAGTGCATTCATATTATTGATATGGTACATAACAGAACTATGACAAATAGACTTTGAAAACATTACTTACAGACTCATTGTACTGCAGTGGGATGGTCACCGCAGTCTCTCCTTCACGATTGGTCGACATCCTTATCAATTTGAAACTTCTGCAAAGTAAATATCAGATGCATCAGTACGGCGCTCCCCGTTCTACAAAGCTTCGCGAGATTAGCTTTTATCCTAATTGCATAAATAAATCAAGACCGTCACGGTCACTTTCCCGTCACTTTTTCGAATTTCTGTCAAAGCGCGTAGTTTTTACCACAAGAGGAGAGAGTCTCGGATGTTCCTGTCGTCGAAACGCAATCTTAAAAGACCGGAAGACCACAGACGCGCGTCCCTTGCACGAAGAAAACAAATCTTTTGTGCGCGCGGAGGCGCGGCATGTTTTTACCTGACGACAGCGGGAACAAGGTGCAACGTGCGCTCTCACGTTCGTTCTCGCTTAAGCACGAGGAAAAGGCGTGATACAGTTCGCGAGCGTACCCGAGGTTACTCTCCTCCACCTGACCTGACACACCGCAAACACCTGCGCCACTCGCCGCGCATTAAAACACACTCCGCGCGTTATGTATGTATTCCAAGCATTCCGGGCGGTCCAGTTCGGAAATCTTCGATAACGCCCGGCGGCGATGACACATTTTCTCTTATCTTCCGTCGGAGATACGCGCGCGACGGGATACGGAAAGATATCACGATAAAAAAAAAAAAAAAACATATCGAAGCCGCGCGCGTCGTCCTGTCGGAATTCCGCGGAACGACCGTGTGTTTCGCTCCGATGATGATGTAATAAATCGAAACATAAATCGGCGCGTTAACGCGCCGAATTCCGTTCGCGTGACGCGTCCGCGATTCCAACGTGACGCATCCCTAACCTTCACACGAGGGAGAATCCGAGACGCAACCGCACAGCGCGTTGAACCTCTCGACGCATCGCGACCGCATCTAAACCGCGTGTGATCGAACTTACCCAAGAGGGTCTCGCAACAGGTCTCGAAACCTTGAAAACGAGACGAGGAAGAAGATACGCGCTACTAGATCGCCGCGTGTCACTGACCTGATCGCCGTCGATTGGGGTCTCTGCAGGACGGTCGCGTGGCGGGTTTTCCCCTTCGAGTCCGAACGAGCGAACGTAACGGTACACTGTCTTCTCCTTGGAAGATATGACGAAGGGAAACTTGATAAAAATCCGAGAATTTTTTTTTTTTTTTTTTTTTTTTTTTTATATAGGTCTTCCTCTTTGACGGTCGCTCCGACGCAAATAAATGGGGGACTTACCGGCTCCTTTCTTTCGTCAATGAGACAGCTCCTTTTTTTTAACACGGTTCTGTTTCATGACTGTATACTGTCTATTATGTATTGTCTCTTTATGTCTTTATTGTCAGTTTATTGTTAGTCTCGCACGTACTAACCAACGGATAGTAAACAATAACACGAATCGGAGCTCTTTCTTTTTTCGGTCAAATTTCTTTCCGCGAACACGTGCGTTTTTTTTTTTATCCTCGATTTTTCCTGTTTGTACATTATGACTTGTTCTTTTTCTAATATAAAATTATTTTTTTTTCAGGCAATATGCAAGGCTTTCTATGCAACGCATATTGCGACATTACATCACTAGTATATGCACTAAAAATATACTCGCGTAGCGTCAATAGAGATCCGGCATCTATCAATTCATCGAGTGCTCATCCTCGTGTGCAACACGTCGCCGCATTGACTCATTGGGAACTTGTTTCAACTTGTTAATAAAAATATACAAAGAATCTTCGTATATGTATATATATATATACACACGCACACACGTGTGCCGTGACGAATTTGCCCTGTCACGATCGCATGCTGTTCCTATACAATATGCGGACGAGTTTTCGAATTGACCGAGATGTAGGTATACAATATTGTAATATTTTTCTTTCACCTCTTTGTGAGCGCGGTGCTCGCAGAGTTTTGCAACGCCCGACGGGCGCTAAACGGTCTCAGTGGCCAAGGTTACCCCTAGCAACGAGTGAATCAACAAACGAGCCGTCCGGGATCATTGACAGCCGCGTCGGGGAGAAGCTTATTCAACGTCCCACGTTGTTTCCGATTTCATTTTGTAACAATAATCAAAAGCCGGAGTTGCGTCACAATCAACAGCCATCGGAGCATCCGATTTGACACAATGTGCAAAACGGGAAAACTGAAGATAGCCGCGAGCTACAGAGTGAACGAACCGATAGACAATTTGAAAATAAGGTAGCGTGTCAATATATATAAACTTTTTACATCACATATGTGTTTAAAAAATTATACAGGAAACAAGTTAAAATTAATAATGCTTTTGTATGAGATTTGTTTTCTTTCTTCTATTTGGTTATTTAAAAAACATTTCCATCCGTTTTATCGTTTCCTACACGTTGTATATTTATGTGCGTAATAATGTGAAAAACATTTACATAGAGATTTTATTTTAAGAAAACAAAATAGCACAAAGGACGAAACAGGTTTTTGCAATGCCGACGACATTGCAGGAAATTCCTTAATATATCTGACGATAAATCAACTTCGGTATCTTCGACGCGATGAAGGCTGCACAAACGACACAAGCAACATACTTGCGCGATGTTTTTAAACTTTCTGTTTATGGATCCATTAGATCCGCATCCGCGCGAGAGAGTTTACATAATCAATCAAACTCGAGATCTTGTCTTTATTTAACGCTTAATATTACGTACGTTCTCACGTGTTTACGACCATTATGTTTTAACCACGGGAGAACAAGTAAAAACTCTACACGAGTCTTATTATCTTCTATTATGTAAAAGACTGGTTAACACGTGTAAATTTTTGCATGAGCAAGCAAATTTATTTTTCCAGCGGCTTTTCCGCGGCTCGAAAGAAGAAACGTTTGCGTTGCAGAGAATTCTGCATTTCTAATTCCGGCGAAGAATTTGCTCTGAGTCGTAAAGATTGGAAAAAAAAAAAAACGAAAGAGAGCGGCGTACGTATGTGTGTGATGCATTACCATAACTCTCCGACTTCGGGACGTTACGTAATCAGTTGCTTGTTAAACGACCACCTTTCCTTTTCCTTGCCGCCTGATTAAGGAATTTTTTGTTCCGAGATAATTAGACTCGTGTGTGTGATTCTTTGTGAAGATTGTATCCCGTGCTTGGTTCAAGACAAGATATTGGGAAGCCCCCAGAAATTCGCGAATTTTTATTCTTTCTTTTAATCGAGAACAAGATAAAAAGTTTCTTTGTGTCGAAAGGAGTGCGTTTGCACTTTTGAGTCTACATACAAGAGAACTGAAAATAAACGTCTTTAGTGATTTATATTAAAATTCCGAATGTTTACGTGTGTATTTTTGTTGCACTAACTCAAGCAAGTGTTTCTTACATAATTCGCATGAACAGTCATTCACATGAATAATTCAATTTTTTTTTTTTTTTTAATCGCGTAGTTATTAGCGGAAAGGAATAATAAAGATAAGAAAGATAATTAAACTTCACATGCTAATTACCATATTTTGGCTTATCAGCACGTATTGTCTTTGTTTATTTTTCAGCTGTGTATTTATTTAAAATTTTCTTCTGATATGTGCGCGCGCGCGCGCGCAGTTTCCTTGAAATCGGAAAACAGAGAAATCCCAGACATCTCTGGCCCATCTTTTTCGAATCACATCGGATTTCTAACATCATCGGCGCGTTCGTTTATTGTTTCAGGGTGCGAGTCGTGCAGCAGAGATCTCTGTTGGCCGAGCTACTGGTCGACGAATCCGAGGATGGCGAGACCAGAGATTCCAACTTCTTGGAGGAGACGGATCGTATTTTTAGCTGGCAGGAGAAGGTGTTCAGTCCGTTCGAGGTCGATTTTTACGCGGATGAGAAGAATTGCCTGACCGATCATCAGCGAGAATATCACCGGCGTATACACGACGAGCGGCTACAGGGTGACCGATTGTACTCGTACACGGAGAATGACTCCTATTACGCTTACGACGATCTCCTGACGAAGCCTTACAGGCACATATCTATTTCTTTAATAATTGTTGTGTATAATAGAAACATTTTTATTTGTAAGAACAATATAAAAACAATATAAAACAGACTTTGAAAAGCTCGGAAAGAACTTTTTACTCTTTGCAATTCTGTCTGAGTGAGATTTAACAATTCTAGTTGACGAAGTGTTTCTTTCTTTAAAGGTCGTATCTGTCAAAGAAGAATCAGACCGCGCTACCGATCCTGCAAAATCGCAAACCCTTCCAAGAGCGATACAACAAATGCGTGGTGGACGACGGGTCCGCGAACGCTCGATCGGGTCATTATCTCTACACCGAGCGTATTGCCATGCACGTGATGGCCGATCTCTCCCGCAGTGACGAGCCGGTGATCGCCGGATCAGCGGACACGGAAACGCCTCTCTGCACCGTGACTTACGACAAGGCGCGCAAACTGCTGACAATTAGCCCCGATTTCACGCACGACGACACAAACGAGCACTACAACGTCACGAACAGTTACGGCATCAAGTTCAATTATTGGATCGAGCACGTTTCCGAGGGTCGGACGCAGCAGCAGCTGCAGGAGCGGCGCGAAGACGCGCGGCGTGTAAGTATGTGTATTTGTACGCACAATGTGTGCAATCGGCATTCCGTTTGCTCTCGCATCGCGTCACCACCGATCAAAAAAGACAGTCTTTTCCTGGAAAAAAGCAATTCCACCGAAACACGTCCGTTTGTTAGGCGCGCGCGCGTTAGGCGCAGTTGCGTTTACAATCCGTCAAGTCTCTCCGCTCTGACTCATCTCTCTTTCTCTTTTTCATCTTCGAAGTAACATTTTAATTTTCAATTTTATTTTTAACGACACGCAGTGATCCTACTTTAATAACTTCATATTTTTTTATACGTATTTATATTCACAATTTAATATATGTATAAAAAAAAAAAAAAAATATCTACCATAGCTATATTTAGACTCGCGATTCCGCAGAAATATAATATTGCTTAACAGATTAAACGGAAAGCGTAAGTGAGGTAACAAGAATGTCTCTGTGTCATGCTTACTCCGCAAAAAGTAAACCGCAATAAGGAGGATGTATGGAAAAAAAAAAAAAAAAAAAAAAAAAAAAAAATCATTCTTATATTACTCGAATCTTTGCGAGCTTTGTTTTTTTTTTATTAATTGTACATGTACATGTACAATTTGTTTAAATCGTTCATTTAATCGTTTATGCATTGTTAAAACAGTCCTTGTTCGATTGCGGAATGAAGTCGGACCGAAGGCTGAAACAGAACGGGCACGCAAAAGAACGCCATGACGGTTTATTATCCGAATGTATCGAATTGAAGACGAGTGCACGCGTTCATTTCGCTCCGAGCGAGCTTTTCTAAAGCGAAGTTCGAAGCCGGCTCGATCATCATAACAATCGACGAAGAGTTCGCCGTTATATCGGGGAATACGATTACGATATAAAAACAAAAAGCTGTCGAATTGCTTTGCTTGCGGGGGAGGAAAAAAATGATGCGGTATGTAGGTATGTACGTACCCCACGTAGGAGATTTCCGAGATTTGTCGCATTACTCTCTGCGGATAGAACATGATGACGGTCTGCTCTGTGCGGTCTTCTGTGCGGTGCGCCGTTGTTGAACACGTTTGAACTACAACTGTCCTCGAAACTTGTCGCCGATCATCGGCATCTTCGGAAATCCGTCGAATTCACTGCTGTTCCTTCCCTCTTCCATAGGAACGGTCCAGAACACACCCAGCAGCGACTGTTTTGCGATTCGTCAATTTTGTGCTTTCGCGCATATTTGGACGATTTTGAATGAAATTGTTGTAATTGTTTTCTTTTTTGTTTTTTTTAATTGTTATTATTAAAAGTCCGAAATATTGACGATCGCGTCGCGTCTTATCCGTTTGATTTGTTTTGTTTTACTCGCGCGCGTTAAAGCGCCAAGTTGACCACTGCACTACGTACGAACAACTGAATTCTATGGTTCTCCCGAGTGTCTTCTTAAACACTCTCTTCACATGAGACTGCTGTACGTTGGCTATCAGCGGTGCCCGTACACGTATATAACTGAGTTTACACATGTGTACGGTGAGGCACGAGCATATATCTGCAAACACACGGAAATAGCGTTTCGCACCAGCGCGTGGTGGCAGCATTGTGTGGTGTATTGGAAGCAATATCTCTATCACTGCACTCCACTGCAAAGTGACCGAATCAGATTAGCGAGGTTTATCTCGCGCATTATTAGATACGGTAATATGTTGAAATTGATGAGTTTCGCACAAAGAAGGGGAAAATCTTGCTTAGAACATTCACCGCGAATTTGCGAGATCTGGTGAAATCTCTCTCTGTGTGTGATAGAAAATATAGCTTTAACGTTTTTTGTAAGCAAGAATTGAAAATTGCGAGTTCAGCACGATGTAATTTTGTTTTAACGAAAGGATAGAGAGAAAGAGAGAGTAGCTTTTCATGACAATTTCTTTTGATGATATTGATTAACTATATAATTAATTAAATATGTACGCAAGCTTAGGATATAGTTTATTCAATAAAAAATAGTTTTTGAGCATGTAAAGCTGAACAAAAAAATTAGGCATCAATCGATTAAATGTCAATGGGAGTTTTCTTTTTATTGCAGGAAGTGCAACAGCAGCTTGATTACAAGACGACGGAGTTGCACAAAGAGCTCCAATTGCCGCCGAAAAATTTCTCCACTTTATTTTTAAGTTTCGATATCGCGTCGGCTCACGGTTTCTCTTACGGCGGATTGTTCATTACGTATTTTATCGATTTGCCGCAACATTGGAACACGCAGCAGAAGGAGAGATTGTTGGGAAGAACGCAGAAATGTTTAGAAAATAAAACGGCGTATTTCAGTTATTGCACCGACATATCGTTGCATTATCCGTCAAATACGTTTCAACAGTTAAAGAACAGTAACGCATCATCTTGGCCTCGTTTATTATTCTTCGTAGCGTCTCTGGATAGTTGGACCAGGTAATTAAATTTTCCATTAAAAAACAATCTTCATTTTTTTTTTTTTTTACTGTTATTTAACTTATAATAACATAATTTCTTGCTACTCTTCTCGTAAATCTTTTTTCTCACTCGGCGACAAAACTGCTCGTTAAAAATGAACATCGATCTGTTTTTCAAATACATACAGATATCGAATAGAGGGTTACGCTTCGTTATCAGTACCGATGACACCTGGCGCTTACAAATTCACGGTTCCTACGTGGCGTGCGAAAGACAATATTATCGACGCGATGAGACGATATTTTATCGGAGGCTCGTACGCGCTCGAAGACATAACGTACTGCGGTATTCCGATGACGCACGAGGGTAAGATCCTGGACAAATCGCGTTTGAAAGTTGTGCCGAGCGGCGAGATCAAAATCAGTATGAATATCGTACATCAAAACGGAGCACGTGCGAAACACTTTGATCGTTGGACTGACGATTTCGGCAGAGTGAACACCGACGCTCTCGTGAACGATGTCGAGAGCGTTCTCGAGCAATTCAAGGCGGCGAAAGAACGCATGGTGCGAATAAGAGCAACGAGTTCCTAAATGCACGTTATCTCGAGCGACGTGACAATCACAAAGACCAATTAAATAAGTTAACTAATCAAGATTAATAAAAAATGTTTTTTTCAAAACAAATGCATAATATATATATTTTTGCGATACTGTTTTAAGAATAAATGTACAGTGTAAATAGAGGGAGAAAATAAAGTTATAAATGCAGAAGAGTAACTTCATAAAAAATGCGAAAATGATTTAGTATATTGCAACCACCACAAAATACATTAAAAAAAAAAAAATTACTTGGAAATTTGAGCGTGCATTGAGATCTGAGATGCGAAACTGTGACTCCTGTGACTGCGCATGCGACATGCGATTTAAATCCCACAACTCCGACACTGGCGCGAATGGCGCGATGCGCGTTGACGTTTGTGCGCTTACAAGATGCTGATGTTTCTGATATTTCCCACGTTTTTCGCTCTTATTATTCTTGCCGTGTGCAGGACTTACTCGAGAAGATCGAAATCCGACAAGAATGTTTGCGTGGTCGTACTCGGCGATATCGGGAGGAGTCCGCGAATGCAATATCACGCAATTTCCTTCGCCAAAGAGGGATTCACCGTAAACGTCATAGGTTATCCCGGCTCGCTGCCGATGAAGGAAATTCGCGAAAACGCGCGCATACGGATTCACTATCTGCGGCCACCTCCGGAATTGCAAAATAGTACGAATTACAAATGAAACAATTTCGTGTCTTTGTATAATTTTCGGTTTCAGTAATTTGGTTCTAATAGTCTTTCACGGTTTGTTTGTATAAATAAGTTGCAACACAAAAAAATAAAAAGGAAATATCAAAATTTAATAAGTTTTAATTATTTTAGGATTATCGCTTGTTCTATCTTACGTAGCGAAGGTAATCTGGCAGACCGCTAATCTTCTGTGGTCGTTATTCTGCAAGCAACCTGTGCCAGATCTATTGATATTACAGAATCCACCCGCAATACCAACGATTCCAATATGCTGGTTTTATTGCACACTAATGGGAACGCAATTTGCAATCGACTGGCACAATTATGCGCATTCGCTTATGGCATTAAGTCTGGGGAAAAATCATATTTTAGTCAGAGTAGCAAAATTTATAGAGATAAATTTTGGATGCATGGCGAATAACAATTTTTGTGTCACCAAGGCGATGAAGGAAGATTTAAAAATCACATTTGCCATTCAGTTAGTACACAGTACTACTTGTGAAACACATTTTAAACTTTTTATATAAAATTTATAAATTATGTTTGTGTTTTCTTCAGTAATGTAATTCTTGCAAGATTAACAGTTAAAAAAAAAAAAAAAAGACTACTCAATAATGATTTTATTGCAGAGCTAAGGTTCTGTATGACAGACCAACAGATGAATTCCATCCGATAACTCTAACAGAAAAAAATGACTTTTTACACAAGTTAGCTGAACAATATGATGTATCTATACCTCAGTCACCCAGAAGATTTGGTTTCATTGTATCCAGTACTAGTTGGACAGAAGATGAAGATTTTTCAATTCTATTAGATGCTCTACAAGGTGTAAAAGCTGTTAGTTTTTGCCACGAATGTCACACGAAATGTCACTAAAGCTGTTTTGTTTTTGTAGACTACGAAGATACATGTGAAGAAGCATGGGAATTGAATTTACCAGATTTAATATGTGTGATAACGGGCAAAGGACCATTAAAGGACTTTTACACAGCTATCATTAATTTAAAAACTTGGAAACACATTACAGTAAAAACATTGTGGCTTGAATTCGAGGATTATCCAAAAATATTAGGTAACACATACACACACACACACAGTGTTTTTGTGTTTGACAAATAACAATTTGTTTTTTTTTTTTTTTTACATGTGTGTGTATATAATATACAATCTCCTAAAACATTTTATGAAGTATTCAAAATATTACTGAGAATTGTTTTGAAATAGCTTGTGCAGACCTTGGTGTTTGCCTGCACACATCATCCAGCGGACTAGATTTACCAATGAAGGTTGTCGATATGTTTGGTTGCGGCTTGCCAGTTTGTGCATACAAGTTCAAATGGTATTAATGGAATATATACATGAGAATGTAATAGTAGTACACGAATGTTAAGCAAGTGTATATATTAAAAGTATGTTCTATTGTTTAGCTTATCTGAGTTGGTAAGGCACAACGAGAACGGTTTTGTGTTTGAAAATGAGACCGAATTAGCTCAACAGTTGAAAATGTGGTTTCAAGAGTTTCCTGATAACGAGACACAACGACAGTTACGCGAAAAGTTTCAACAGAATATGTTTACATCTCAGCTATACCATAACGATTGGCATGGTAACTGGAAGTTTAATGTGTTGTCTTGTTTCCAAAAATAATTTTCACTTTCAGTTTATAATTTTTGTTCCTAATATAAGTTTCTTTTACACATATTTTGTAATTTCTAATTATTTCATACTTGTATTTTTTTTCTTATTCAATATTTTGTTTTATTAACCTAACCTAGCATGATTTTTTGCTGTATTAAAATGCTAGAGAAATTTTCAGTAACTAAAAAATATTAAAGTTATGTTGGAGTTTGTTGATTATAAACAGTCTCTATTTGCTTTAATTTTTTTTAGGAGAAAAAATCTAAGCTTGAAATAATAGATATCGATAGACAAACATGGAGCAAATCTCGACATAGGTGTTCCTTTTTATACATAGAAAGGGAATGTCTCTTTCTCTCTTTGTTATAAATGTAAAAATACTTTAATTATTCAAATTATTAGCATTTATTTTTCCATTTTTGCATATATAGATACATTTTAAACTGACGTAAAGTAAATTTTTATTAATGTCTTTAATTTAGTGTATATAAAAAAAATGTCTGCTTTTTCAAGAGAAAAATCTATAAAATCAACAGTTACAAATTCTAATTTAAATTAAAAATCTTTCTATCTCTTTTGTTACACTTCTTATCTGTTGTTTTAATGGTGAACCTTCAATGCTTATTATAGAACAAGCTACAACTGGTCTATTAACTCCACAGGCTCTTCCCAAAGTAGTTTTACTGTTAACAAATACATATGGAACATTTTTGTCTTCACACAGTAACGGCAGGTGCAATAGAATTTCTAACGGTTGAGCATCCGCTGCCAAAACTATAAGCTCTGCCTGTCCACGATTTAGAGATTTTGTAGCTTCATTTGCTCCCTTTTTCAGTTCCCTCCGGCTAAGTGCCTGTTGAATCAGGTTCAATACTTTTGACGTTACATCCTGATCCGCCAAGGGAAAAGCCTTTGATTCTTTTTTTGTATCTTGTGACTAGAACATAATTCAATTATTAACGTTATATACATTGAAGTGATTCGATAGCGTGAAAAACTTGTGATTTGTAACTGTTTGTTTTTAAACGCATATAAAAAACGTGTACGCAACAATATACAGTTGGCAACTTGTAAATGCTTCAGTACACGAGGCATCAAATAATGTCTTTTATTGTTTAAAATAGTATTTGTGAAACTTCGTGTGCTAAGGTATTTAAGTGTGTACTTGTGTACGTACATTATGCCGCCGACTGTATCTTTCCGCGTGGATAAAGCTAACCTCAAAAAAATTCAAGTAACTACGCAGTCTAACGCAGTACACGTTCCGCAATTAATACAGATTTTGATGTTACTTACAATTTGTTCTTCACTCATGTTTTCCGCAATTAATCCACTCTTATTTCGTATTTACAAAATTTTTATTTTTATTTTTTTACTTGTATATCTATAAACTTGTATATCTCTACGTTTTTTTTTTTTTCAAGAAAAACGCAGAGAAACGAGGTAGAATCTCACAAGTATAGCACACGTGTCGTAGTAGTATGTTGAACAGTGGCCGCGTTCAGCAGAACTCAGCTCTTAGGAAGCGCTTTGCGCTTATTGCTTGTCATTGGCATATACTTTCACATTTTCAGTAGATTT